>JAQIWH010008024.1:0-10723 GCA_034695005.1 Cryptops parisi | reverse complement strand
GTATAAAGAATTATTCATTTATGGCATGTAGCGTCCGCCATATTGGTTTTTCGTTGATGCTATTAACCAGTGTGGGTGAGGTCTTCAAGACGAATACATAGACACCTTATTCATCAAAATCCATTGAGTAGTTTTCTTTTTATACGTAGAAACTCACACACACACACTCACTCACTCACTCACTCACAAGTGAAGCTAATATAAAGAGTATAAAAACAGCGTTATTCCTTAAAATGAATAAATTGAATTGTTTCAGATCAGTTTACTCTACAGCATAAAGGCATTAGATTGCCTATAGTTTGCACTTTTGGGAGCAAGAATATAGAACGCAACTATTGTAAATCTAATTTTTTTGTCGCTATGTTTCCTAGTTGTTTCACTTGCATGCTTCACTTTCAAAACAATGGAAAAGATGGAAAAACAATGTAAATGCATTTATAAATTTTTACGATATTTAGAATAATGGCGTAATTGCATTTTTAAATTAGTCAATAACTTGAGGCTTGTTGACTAAAGTTAACAGATTTTTTGAAAAACCTGTTCATTTCTTTCTATAAATAGACAGTTGACAGGAATTTATTTTAATCTTAAATTTGAAGATGCCACAAGTTTTTACTCTTTTTCTCAAAACTACAGTTTTTGAGTTACAGTATTATTCTGCCTAACTCCTCAACACAACACAAACTATATAAAAGGCAAGTGTGTCTGTCCATGGTAAGAATGATTCCATTGACAACAAGTAAAAACACACTCGGCGCGCAAGGAAAACCATAATGCGAGTGTACACAAAGAGAAACGATATCCTCACATGCTATTGCACAGGTTGCCCACTAGTACCATAATAATTAGCATATAACTTTTTCTAGGCAATGCAATCTAACGTGAGGATGGCGGATGCAATGGCAACTACTTCAAAGGTAATTTTTTTGTCACTTGGTTAAAAAAATTATTAGTTGAACATTGACAAATAGTCGTAATAAGTTATGAAAATAGATTAAAAGTTTTCGTAATTTCGTTTTATGTTAAGACAATGGGGGCGATGAACAAGCAAATGAATCCACAACAGATGATGAAAACAATGCAAATGTTTGCTCACGAATCAGCCAAAATGGGAATGACCGAAGAAACAAGTTAGTGAAGCTAATTATTTTTTCATACATTAGTTCAAGAACAAAAAATGATATGACGATTTGACATTAGAAAAATCAATAAAAATCATTTTGATTGTTATTTTCAGTTAACGATACCTTGGATGACATTTTGAACGAGTCGGATGATGAAGAGGAAGAGGACCAGGTTGTGCAGAGTGTGTTGGATGAAATCGGCATCGAGATTAGTGGAAAGGTATAGTTGTCACATTTGTTAAATATGAAAAAATAATAGTTAATACAATTTCTACTTATTTATACATGTAATTTATATTTATAAAGGTCGCCCAGGCTCCCAACGCACCCAGCAAATTGGGTGCTGACTATTCCAACGAAAAACTGCCAACCGACGAAGAATTGGAAGCACAGCTGGCACAGCTTAGGAGTACTTAAAAATGTACTTACGTACTCTTACATACTTTTACTGGTCAGCACCTTTTTACTTCCAAAGAAAAACGTTTGTGAAAAATTATGTGTGTAATTATCATTAATTTTTTTTTGTAATATAGTGACACAATATTGATGACAGATTTCTATGGAAATTCCTATTTAAGAAAAGAAAAACCTTTTGTGAATATGTAAATTATGTAGTTTTTTTTTATATGTTTTATTCATTATGCATAAGATTTTGATGGGATATTGTTTGCTATTACTGATTATACAGTTGTTCAATAAACGTTGAAGGCCTAATTATTTCTAAGTGCTTCACTGTGACAACTTGAGCTTTGGGATTTAAATTTTTATATAACAACTTATATTTTAACATTTTCAAATATACTGGGTGTTTCATAATTCATCTCATTGTTTTTTATAACATTTTTATTTTTAATTCTTTTTTTTATATTTACTTTCACATTATTAAAAAGCGACTAGAAAATTTTTATTACCCACTTTTTATTAATTTTGGTGTACTTTTATATCAAAAAAAGTAAAATTTGGTCAATCTTTATTTTTAACTTTACATGTTTGAAACAAAAAGAGTTTGTTCTATTGTTGAAATTTAATTTTCAAGCACCTGTACCAAAAATGGGTGAAGTTAAAAAAATAAAGGTTTAACTAAAGTTTGCTTGTAATTTTTTGTTTTTTTGTAAAAATACACCAAAATTATAAAACGTGCGTAAAAATGTATAATGATGTTGTTACTTGATTTCGCTTCGTTTTCGTTTTTTTTTATTTTTTGCTTGTAAAAAAAACAAATTAATAAAGCGAATGAAAGCGATACATGTCCGGATTGTAGCGCCATCATTAGCGCCTCTAGGCACAAGGAAAAGGACCAAAAAAAACCTTGTTTTAATATTGTAAAAGAAAAGGAAGATAATAAAAACAAATAGGGTGATGAATTGTGACACCCAGTACTTTTGTTTTGCTGATACATCTATATACAGAGAATATGAAAGTTTCAGCATTTTTATAAATACAGGTGGTCTTGTGATATATGTGAAGAGTTTGAAGAAAATTTTTACTATGTGAAAAATATAGTAAACATATCACTTTATAATTTATGGGTACTTTTCTTATAACTGAGAAGCACCTGTGGTGCTATTTGCTTGTACTTGGATTATAGGTGCAGGGTGGTCAAAGTTAGGTTAGTCAAACAAATAAAAACATACTTAATAGATCATTACTGATCCATCAAATTCATTAATCATACATTTAATATTTTGTTTGTTTAACTTAACCTTGGCCCCCAAACCCATAACCCAAGTACAAGCAAGTAGTGCCACAAGCGACTTCTCGGTTAAAAGAAAGGTAATCAAAATAGTAAAAAATGACATTTTTTGCAGTAAAAATTGAAACCAAATGATTCGGACATCAGAAATACAAACTTCAGCTGAGAATGTACAATAAGTAAGCTTACACTAATGTTCAGAGGTTCGAATGAGACTAAAGTACAGTTTTGTTTTTCCTAATTGAACCTTGGGTTAATAACCTCCATTTAAACTGAATTTCACTAATAGAACCAAAGTTTATATTGAAACGAGCCTCTTGGAAATTTTAATTTAATATAAAATTAGCAGACTATAACAGTTTGACAGGATGTTTAGTTGCAAATATAGCAAAAATAATAAACGTTTAAGTGACAAAAATAAAAACCACCATCATCAGCAGGAAGTGTGGTAAGTCGATCATGACCTGGTGACCAACAGCCGTGTTGATGGTGCCTCTGACCTTTATCCCGAGGCACCTTTTATGTTCCAAGTTCTCACTGTCCCAGAGATCATTCCCTTTGCCTAATGTTGGCAACCTGAGGAAAATGAGAATTCTCTCAGAAGGATTAAGTTGAAGATGCAAAAACAGTGAACTGCAAGATGAAGGTAACATTTCACTTTTGCTATATAATAATACTTTTATAGACCATCATCATTCATTATCAAAGACACAAAAATGTGCGACTTTAAACTTAAAGAAGATCAAAGATGGCTTTGCCACTCTTCTAGGAACTGCATTGCATCCTTTGCATTTGTTGTTTTACGACTGATAATGAACAAGGTCTTAACCTCCAAGATGATCCTGCGGTGTTGAAATCCATCTTTCGAGGTTTTTAACTTCAATCACGTATTGTTGTTTCACCTTCAAAGAGAAACGTTTGTATAATACGAAACGAATTGTCGTTTTGTGTTTCGGAATAACAGACTTTCCCAGTCTTCATTTGCAAAATGCTTCTTTTACAGAATCGGTCACCTTTGAATTACAAATTTAGAAATTGGAAGTCAGTTTGTTGTTAAAAAAAAGAAATCCAAAGGCTATGAATATGTCAGTACAGATAAGATTTGTATTGATGTTACAAAACTAGTCCCTTTATAAAGCAACGTCTTATAAATTTTTCATATTTCAAATATATATTTTTAAAACGTTGCATTAGTAATATTTGTTATGAAAATTATGATATTATCCCGTCCGTAATATTTTGATAATATTTTTTCATATATTCATTCTTGGAACTGCTGTCTTAGCATAGCATGAGTATAAATCTCTTGACCAAAAGTCAACATATTGTATACCCGTAGTTAGAGATTTAGTTTCCATTTACAACTATTTATTCCACTCGTCTATTTAACCTAAGATTAACCTACCGATTGAAAAGTCTGACATAAAAGTAATGCGTAGGTAATATTTTCACAATTTCGAGAAAAACGCGTTAAAAGATCTGTCTTTACACTTCTTGCACTAATATCTTTGCACATGATGTTTTCCTCAAAATTATGCGTTAGAAAAAGATAGCATTTCACCTAACAACATTCGAAAATGCTTTTAGGTCATTTTTGACGAAAATGTTACTTAATCCCCAAGCTTAACATCCACACCAGGCTCTTCAATTATAGACTTTACTACCTGAAATTTTATTCTACTACTAAAACTTTACGTAAATGATAAAAAAAACCACAACTAAGGTTAAGAACACTTTCAAGAACTACTTAACATTCTTAATGCAAAATAATTTTTTTTGCGCTGATGAACGATTACAAATTTGTTTTCTTCTTCCTCAAATTTTGTCACAACCAAAAGAATGATGTATATCATTAACAAAGTGACATTCTATGACCTGTTCAGCAACAACACTACTATGGGCAGGTTAACGACCTGTTAGAAGATGATGTTTGATGTAGGGCATGAAATTACTTTGTTATCAGTGCGGCAGCATGATATAAAAAAAGGGCATGCATCGTTGAAGACCTAGGCCTACTTTTGACGAACTTTTCTTTCAGCTTAAATATGAAATTATAATATTTTTTTTCTTAAAAAGTTCGTAGCATTTCAAGTTTCTTGACCATTTAGAAAAAAAAAAAAAATGCAAGAAACTGAATGAATCGCCCCTTTCAAAAAGAATGTTTCATTGCCTTCAGTCACAAATATAAGAAACCATTTAATTCAATGCTATTCGACGGGACTTTCAATTTCCATACACAACGAACCACACATTTTGCATAAAAAAATTTTTTCTAAAAATATATATAAAATTAGCATGAATCTCGTGTAAATAAAATATTGCAACATAAGACAAGTGAATCAAGCATGTTAAAGACCAAATAAATTTATTAAAAAAAAACAAGAAATTAAATAAATAAAGAAACAACAACCACCCTGATATGTTTGGTCAATTTGTAGGGTGGTTGGCTAGAAGTGGACACGATTTTCTTTGTCTCCCAAGGATATGTGAACTAAACAATTTCTTTTAAAACAAAACTCTCACACTTGTTTATACTTTGGCCATCTTTTACCTCTTATGTTTCAATGGCCCAGTTTCCATGGATATCATTGGAAAATGGAAAGGCCACCCATCCCTTTCTTTGCAGTCATCTTTTTAAAGGATTTTTCAGTTAATAAGTTTTTGGAATATGTACATCTTTGGGTGGTTAGCCTACAACTGTACAGTGTATGGATGGAATAAAAATTTCCATTACTATGCGTCAGCGAAGAAACTGACATATATATCTCATACTAAACATAGAAAAAAGAAACTTCCCTAAAGGGTTGTTGTTCGTCTGTTGTTAACAAGAAGAGTTCCATGTCATCTTGTTGTAGAGTAGCTGATGCTCTTGGCCTATTCCTCATAATGTATGGTGGTCAACAAGTTATCAGATTTGTGTAGTTGTAAACATTTTTAGAGGACTACACAATTGTAAATCACTGGAAAGTTTTAGTCTTGTGTATGTGACAAGAATTTTTAACTTTTGTTCATAAGTGGAAGTGGCAAACAATCGTACATTTTCAGAAAACTAAAAAAGCCTCTTGAGACAGGCAATTTTTTGGTGTAGAAATGAAGCAATGGACAACTATCTTCATTCTCGACCAATGAAAACTAGTTGGCAAGAAGCTGACATCAAAGTTAGTTGTCCACAAATCGCTCCATTTGCCTCACCAAAAATTGCGTGTGCCGAAAGGCCTAAATTGACCAATTCCAAGCCCTGACTTTAAAAAAGAACTACTAGACTGTTTAATATTCGTTACATACAAAAAAATTTCGCTATTATGCGATTTTGTATAGTGGTGCCAAGAGGCTGAACACTAAAACGTTGTAGTTTTCTTATTTTGTGGAAATTTCGACATGAGCGATTTTCGATTTTTGCTAGATTTTCGTCAATAAAGATTTGCTTACATTTTTGCAAAACTTAAAAAAACAGAACACTACCTGTATGTAGTACTGTAATATTCACATACTTGACTTAAAGCCAGAGTCATGTCATGTCCAACAACCACAATGATTGTCAAATGTCATTACACAAATTACTACAAAGTAGGCTATCTTTTATATTCCTTTTCTTTTTGCACAATTTTTCACTCTGCCTACACAAACTTTCTTTCAAGTGTAAACAAGAACCACCACAATGATTGTCAAATGTCATTACACAAATTAATACAAAGTATCCATTAAATATTCCCTTTTTTTGCAGTTTTACTCTGCTACACAAACTTTCTTGCAAGTAAACAATACCCACCAAAGTAAAACAAAAACACCAGAGTACAAAACTCCGCCTACTACAATCTCTTTGGTGACGTGCATAACACGTGGTTGCACAAACCGGCATCAGTGAAGCCAAAGCTTTCATATTACGACTCACCTGTGTGAGACATACCTTGATAATCTGATCACGCATCTAGACACAACATGTGAAACGAATAGGATTCCACGACAACAAAATGTAGAGTTGTTGTTGTTGTTATTACTTACAACTCTTTGACTTTAACCATAGTCTTGTACCACTTTTATTTATCTTGTTCATATTTATTTGTTGCAATCTTTACAAATCTCGAGCTAAATGAAAAATTTTCTGTTGTTTGTAATGTTGTGGGAATGTCCTAACTTAATGGCAATGTCTTCTTCACCAATGTTTTTTTCAATAGGCCATATCTACTGTATGGTCTAGGATAGGGTCTGGGTCTAAATATATGTGTATCGTATAACATATTCCAAAAAATGAGGCGTTCAAAATTATTCATTCTTCACATATCGGTATATACACTTATTACAATGACCAATGTTTTCATTGCCATTGTAGTTAATGCAAATTTACTTACGACAAAATGCAATAAATTTGGTAAAGAATCGAAGAATGTTGAAAATTCCTAACCTTGAAAATATCTTTTTATACTAATATACATTACACACATATATCAAATATAATAACAAAAAAATACGCCAGAAAAATAGGTTAAAATTTGATAAACTATTAACTTTGCCACAGCGGTGGTCCCAAACACTGTTTCTATACTACATTTAATACCATAAACTTTGAGCAGGTGATAAATGTACTTGTTAATTACTTTTGCATACACATTACATTGATAAAGCACGCATTACTTTGAGCATGCCACACTTGAACCCAAGGTTAGACCATTAATAAAAAAGATCTGGATCAAATCCGATAACCCAACGCATACTGATGAGTTCTGAGTTGTTTTTTTTTTTTTTGTTTTTTCATTTGACTTTCCCAACTTTTTCGGTTTAACCTTTTGGGTGAACAACTTAGAACCTACTTGTCCATAAACAATTCAAAACAGTATTGAAAAAAAAATAGTACAACATACCATATTTTTATTTTTCAATTCCAGAAGTAACATTTCATATTGACGGATGCTATGAACTCAGAATTTGAAGACCCTTCAGCTCGGATCCTAGGCATCGTATTCATGGCACCAGTAGCTGGATATGTACTAATAACACCTGGACAAGCACCTACAAAGGTAAGAAAAATATTAATGTATTTATATAATTTAAAATTTCTAATATAAATTTAAAATTTTTTAAATTTATTTAGAATATTTAAAACTATGTAAACTTTTTTCTCTATTATGCGATTTTGTGCAGAGTGCACAAGTGACAATGGATTGTTTGTTGTAGTTGCTCTCAGTGCGAAACGCACGTTGTATCAAAACAACGAAAAGTTTTGATGAAAACGTGCTGCTCTTAGTGCGAAACGCACGTTTACAAGATATTAGATCCAAAATAAAGCGAATTAAGTGCAATTTGCCAGTGAAAATTTCGACATATGCGATTTTTCCACAGAATGTACAATGCTCTTTAACGTTTTGTGGAACTACATTTGTGTAATACAAAAAAAACCAACTTTTTTAAGCTTTGATGTAAATACAAATTAATGACCTGTATAAAAGTTGTTATTCACTGATATGGTACTA
Source organism: Cryptops parisi (assembly GCA_034695005.1). Classification (NCBI taxonomy): domain Eukaryota; kingdom Metazoa; phylum Arthropoda; class Chilopoda; order Scolopendromorpha; family Cryptopidae; genus Cryptops; species Cryptops parisi. Next base: position 2,438 of record JAQIWH010008024.1, on the reverse strand, counting down.
TTAATACAGTTGATTTAATGTTTTATTGTACCGATTTATAGTCGATTCAACATTCACATAATGACATTACATTACATTGTATACCGTTATATTTGTTTCATTTCATTTGTTATTGGCACAACTATACTTTTCCTTAAACTGTTCTTATATTCCATGTACCAATACACTGTTTCAACTGTGCTCACGCTATAGTGCTTGTTCACTTAAATAGTTGTTTCAATTGTTCAATATCATTTAGTCCTTGATCTAATACTACAATGATAGAGTTTAAATTTGTTAGACTTCATCAATATAAACATAAGGTTCTCGATTTATGCAAAGTGTATATTCCTCACAAAACTCGCATAAAAATTTGTGAATTATCGAAATTCACATTAATTGGAAAAGTGTCACATTCTCACCTGTGTATCACTTTACAACATCGCATAATAACGAAATTCTCTCCAATATTATAACTAGCATCCAGAAAAATTTCTCATCGCATAGTAGTTAAATCGCATATAAGGAAATAAACAAAAATCATGTAGGCCTACATGTGTGTGTACAGAAATGCTATTGACTGTTTACATAGTAGGGTAGATCGAAAAGTTACTGGAAAGAAATAATCACCGGCATGTATTTATTATACTCTTTGTATTAGCTTCACTTGTAAATAAGTGAGTGAGCGAGCTGGGAACGTATACTGCCATCCACAGCCGTTTATGAGAATGTACTCTCAAATGTACCGAAAACGCATAAAAAAACGAGAATGCACAAGTCCAATAAAAAATCGCATATATAAATCGAAAATTGCAGAAATCAAAAATGGAATTGAGACACTCAGAATTAGAAGTTGTTAAGCCACTGTGAACGTATTGGTAAAAATCTGTGACTTGACAACTTTAAATTGAGTGCTTCAATTATTGCACTCAAAACTCGCATAAATCAAATATCGAATTACTCAACAATCGCATAAATTTGAATTCGCATAAATCGAAACATGTAGAAATCACAAATGGATTCTTTGCATTACGTGTATGTACATACAGTATATTTGTATATGACAGTATATTAAGTGTATGCTTAAAAAGCATTTTCAATGTACGGTACTGGTTTTAATTTCAAAGTTCCGGGAACTTTTTGATCTACCCTCTCGTACTAGTACATACTTTAAACTTTACACTTTCTATTTGACTATGGAACACATACTTTAAACTTTACACTTTCTATTTGACTATGGAACACATACTTAAAATGTATATTATTCAGCCTCCATCATTCTAAAAAATTTACATTATTCATATAACATAACATTCTAAAGGACAGTCTTGTTGTAAACGTGATTGTTTCCCTTGAATTTTAAAGGATTAGATGACACAGAAAAATTTCCTCAGATGATCACATCTTGAACAAGGAGAGAATGAGTAGCTCATTGACCTCATCCTTGGCATATAGAAAAAAAAACAGCAACACCATAGCATACAAATTATATATCACATAGAAAAAATGACGCAAATTTAATCACGAAAAATAATTATAAACAAACTATATTCACTAAATAAATCAGGAAACAACAATGATATTTGAACATAATTTGAATTTTTCTCAGTGGTAGGAAGTATCATTCAGTGGCTGTTTCCTGAAAGCATATTTATCACTGCTCTGTTTCATCTAGAAATAATTTTTTAATATACAAAAAAGTGTTTATCCTTTTCATTTAACAACAATAAATAACATTCCTCATGGACAGTGATTTTGAAATTACCACTGTAAACTTTTTTATATTTTATGATGAAAACATGTCTATAAGTATAGTAGCTCTACTTGATACCAAATTGAAAACAAGAAAAACCTAATCTCATTCGAAACACTGAAAAAATACTAACTATAGCTATACAATTACAGTACAATATTATATGTTAGTGTAAAAAATAATAATAGAAAACAATGAAGAAAATCTCATACCGGTATCTAATCTCAACATTTAAAATAAATTGAGAAATATAAAATTACGTTCCGCATTTTCAAAAAAAAAGGAGATAAAAAATGTACAAAATTAAATAAAATAAAATTAAATAATATTGTGAACTGAATAATATTGTTTCACGCTTCAGTATAACATAAGTAGATTACAACTATAATTAAATATCTGTAATAAAAAGTTCAACTTAGCAGAACCGTTGACTAACTTACACTAAGCTTATTGTGTAAACGCCCTACTATATTTTTTACTTTGTGTAATTGGAGTCATTGATATTACAAACAAACAATTAGTTCAACACGTTATTCATATAAACACACAATTTCATCCTTTATATCATAGGTGTCCAACTTTTTCCGAGTTTAAAAATTTGCATAAAAGTCCATTTTAATAGGGTGTAAAAACCATTCAAATGGATATTTTAGAATGTAATTTCAGTTAAATAAGTTATAATTGCATTAACAATAACAGCAGCAAT
>JAQIWH010008023.1:0-10723 GCA_034695005.1 Cryptops parisi | reverse complement strand
TGACCTAGGTTTTGTATTAAAAGTATCCCTGCCAAATTTGATGAGATTTGGATGTAAATTGTGGCCGTGTATAGGCGAACACACAGACAAACGTTCGGAAATATAGATAAAGATATGTTTTATTTTATAGGCTCATGATTATTCACTCTGCACTACTTAGTTTAGGCCTCAATTGGAGAGCCCAGTCTGCTGAACAAACATTAAATTGGTGGAATGATGAAATTCAACAACTTTTTTTCCACTGCAAACAACAATTTATAAGCTATAAAACAGATCAGATTGACAAAACTCAACTTCATGATACCAACAAGAAATATAAAAAGGCTATAGCTAAATCTAAACGAAAAAAAACAACTCATTTTCACTAGCGATTAATAAAAATAAAAAAGCAATTTGGACCAGCCTTAGAAAAGAAATCTCACATGAGGAACATAGCTTACATTCCAATCACATAGCAAAATATCTTGAATATTGTGATAACCCCTTACAAAAAGAAAAATTCAAGCCTCTTATGCACAACAACAGGATTGGTCTACCGTCCTATTCTCATTGTCTTGTTCCTGTTTCATTTAGAGAGGTCTTTTTAGCTATTAGTACTGCTAAAAACCAGGCAACTATACCAAAGCTCATGATTAGCAATCTAGTTCTAAAAAATTAACAACGAATGCAATACAACCCATCCTCAACAACAGCAATTAATTAACTTAATGACAAAATCTTTTTATCCCAGACAGTTTAAAGAGGTAATAATCAAGCCAGTTCATAAAGGGGGGGGGCGGGAACTGATTCACTATAAAATTTTTAGACCCATAGCTATATTGACTCCAATAAGTAAGATCGTAGACAACTGTATTTTTAAAAGACTAAAAGAGTTTCTGATTCATAAAATTCCGAGTAACTAGTATGGAGGGCTACCTGGCCTGAGTACCTCTTCCATGCTTTCTCTTCTTTTTAATGACATTATAGATCATTTGGTGGGAGGGGAAGACGTTATCGTTGTTAAAACTGACGTGGCACGTGCTTTTGACACTGTGCCTAGAAATCAATTGCTATATGATCTGCAACAAATGAGAGTGGATAAGCTTACCTTAGACTTGCTACATAGTTATTTTCAAGATAGAATCAACATCATAAATCATCTAAACACCACTTATTCCCACAAGTCTACCCGTGGTATTATCCAGGGATCTCTAATGGCAACAATGTTTTATAATGTCTTTGCAGCGTCACTGTTTCGTGTTCTTCTGAGAGGAAAGCTGCTGTCCTATATCGACGATAACATTATAGTATTTGCTTTCAAACCCGAAGACAGAGAAATTACTCAGCGAAATAATAACTAAGGATCTTGAACTACTGTTGCAGTGATACAAACTGAGAGGGATGCAACTAAATGATTCAAAAACAGATAAATTGACTATTGAAACACTCAAAGGTTTTCAAGCCACAGCATAAAGATTCTTGGTCTTAAGATAACACTCAAATTTGGCACCCACATCACACTAATGATTTCAAAACTAAACAAAAAAACTTTTATAAAGACTTAAAAAGATCCTCATTAGTAATTAGTAATTAACTGACAACTCGTGTGCCATGTATAATGAATGCCACAGAGAAACCATTTTCTTTTCTTTTTCTATTTTGTTTTATGTTAATTGTATGTTTTGTCTTGTCCTGTGGTGTCCAACAATTCCTTTGAAATGCAAATAAACTTACATTAAGCTTATATAAATCATGAAAAGGGGTGATGAATAGTACTTTGGCATAATTTAATGCCAAGATTTTCAATTCCTTCATTCTCAAACTGTCATATTTGCAGTCGATGGTTAGTGTGATACACTTTTAAAATTAAAAAAAAAGTTCCCTAAATAACGAAAATCTAAATATCATTTTACACGTAAAACTGTTTCAATTAAATTTCATTGATTTCAACTGATTTTTTTTTTTTTTTTTTGTGACGTCGTACACATCCGGGCGCGTTTTCGTACGTTTCTTGTTTCGTTGTTCGACAGGAAGCACGAAAACGCGCTCGGAAGTGTGTATGACGTCAGAAAACAGTTGGGGTCGATGGAATTTGACTGAAAAAAAGGTTTGATGTGTGAAATCCGCCTGAGTTTAAACTGGAGAAAAAAACTAAGATGGTCCTGGCTAATCGTAACGCAAGAAATAACGTTTGATATGCAAACTTATGTGAGCATTACGTTCAAGTTGATGAAAATGGTTACTCGGAAATGGTGGAAATTGATTACTCGTTATCCGAGTAATAACGATCGAATGGCCTCCTCCAGATAACACTTGCCAGTTTCTTCAACAACTCACAACTTTGTATTTAACAAATGTGACACAACAGACCGAAAACATTGTCCTGTTCCATGAGGGAATTGCTGAAACCACTACATGAGCAATCATGAAACAATACGATACGCATAACGATGTGAAAAACTATTATTGCTTTTTCAAGTACATGGAACTTCCATCATTCCCGAATTTGTTCAATTTTTCTAGGGTTCCGACCTATTGACCTCAGTGTAAATAAAACTCCGATCTATCTAAATATAGAGATAATGGATATTCCCATATCCATCGGTTTGGTTTTCAGGCATCTCCCCGACGGAAACGGTAAGTCGAGATATTTGACTGTAACAAGTAACTGAGACTTGACGTTTTGATTTCATAGTGAACGAATATTATTTCAATACTTTTAAATTGCAGGGTTTTGTATGCATGTCTATTGTCTAAATATTATATGTCTCCAATCTCAAACATGATCAAACAACGATCAAGCACACCTCCTACAATGGCAAAGAAGCTTTAAGCCCCATCCTACACGTCAAACTTTTTCAATCAGATTCCATCAATTTTTTATATTTTTTTATATTTCGTTTTAAAACAGTCAAAGTGACCAATAGCACCAGGTACAACAAAAGAAAAAAAAGAAACAAATTTAGACAACATGAATGATATCAGTGTAAGAAAATGTTCAAATACCCAGAACCCACCAATAACAAAACACGCCATCACAATTCAGACCAATACAAAACAGTACAAAAACCAATAAACCAAAGACCTTCCTCCATTTTACCTCTTAAACTTGCATCAATAATATATGCCTGTAGAGTAAACCATCAAACTTCTTGAGCAAATTTTTCTCGTGAAAAGTTGAAGTCGATGCCTATTTTCTTAATCGCTAGGGCAAATTATTCCAGAGAGGAAAGACATTGTATGGATAGCGATTCCTTTGCTGATCGAACTGAATGAAAAAAAACTTGTAACTATTCAGTTGGCGTGAACAAATAACATTGTCAAAAAGTTGATAATAATTATGTAAAGGGTGGTGAATCTAGGAACCTCTTTAAGTCTATTGTAAACAACAATTTTATCAAAATCCAAAATTTTTAATTTTCTACAAAAGGCAGTAATCGAATTAAATCTGGAAATTTTGAACAATAATCTACGAACGTTGTTATACGCAATCTTGATTTTTTTCAATCGAAATTTGTTTGCATCTGATTACACTACTAAATTCAAACTATTTTTGTGACGTCATACATACGCAGGGCGCGTTTTGGTGCTTTCGGTGAAATAAAGAAACAAATGCACGAAAACGCGCCTGGAAGTGTGTATGACGTCAGAAGTCGGGATCGATGGAATTTGATTATAAAAGTTCGACGTGTGAAAAAAAAAAAACCCTTTAAGTAAGCTTGGATTAATGGATTAGACATGTAAGCTTATAAAATAAAAACATTTTATTTTGTGGAAAAAAGTAAAAACCGAGCACAGTTTATAAACCACGCTCTCTATTTTCAATAACTTCATAAAACACGTTGAATTTTAAATACCAACTTAAACTGTAATAATAAAAGTGCGTTTTGTTGTAATTTTATTACTGATTCAGACATACATGTAAATGCAACATTAGTTCGTTTAGTGGACCACATGTGGGCCCAGGACCAAATGTTTGACATGCCTGTGTGTGTGTTTCCTTAAACAAAACACAAATTATTGGATATTTTATGTAACAAACCATTGGTAGCAAGTCAAAATTAATCAAAATTATGGTTTAAAATAAAAAAAAATAACTTTATATGCGAAACGTTAAGTTCGAATAATTCAATTTTCTCCTCAATATTATCGCAATGTATCGTTGTTCGCAATATCGCAATATTCGCAATAATATATCTTATATATATTATAATATTTATATATCGCAATATTATCGTTATTATCATTTAAAACAACTCCATTTTAAACTATTATAATTCAACAAATCCATAATTTCAATTTATGATAAATTAACCCCCCTGGTACAAGAAAAATACTTTTGCAAAAAAAAATGAGTTTCGTCATGCTTGCTTTTGACACCCAACGCATTGTCATAAACAATGTTTCTTCTTTGAAAGACCATTTGTATAACGAAAACAAATTTCGGAAATTTAAGAGGAAAAAAAAATCAGAAATCCGGTGTGAAAACACATGGCTTGAAAAGCTATTCAAAACCACACACATCCTGCCACAGTGTGCGTAAGGTGAGATACATATTTTCGCACTACTACATAACCAACAATAAATCATCGTGTTACAGATATACTTATTTTACTAGTGTCAATAATAGATTAAACCCAACTATTAAACTTTTTTCGTTAAGTGTCTTCATGTTGTGTGCGAACCTCATCTGTGTCTAAAATAATCATTTTAAAATTTTCTTTGAACAGTTTACTAGACGATAGCTATCTATAGTTGCAAGCACAATGTTCCAGTTATTTTTCTGCTTACTTCTTATAGGTGATCTCGCCTTTGCAGGTAACTTGAAACTATCTTTAAACTCTTAATATTAAATCGTAAATTAATACAGTAGTATACGCCCAAGTCATGCAGTAAACCGTGTGTTGGTGACATTAATATGCCGGATGTTTCATATACAGCAAGTCTCCGATTCATGCAAGTTGCTTATATTCAGTATAATATTTCGCTACTATGCGACAAGAGAAATTCTCGTTATATGTTACAAAATTTCGCTGTCATGCGGAATTTTGTTGCGCATGGCAGTGAAATTGTTTTGTTGCGTCGACTAGTGTCACCATTTTTTCTCTGACCATTTCATCTGGAAATCCTTAAAAACAAAACAACAAAAATAAATCAGTTAATATTTTTGGAGAACAATCCTGTCAGTTGAAGATAAGACCAAAATTTTGGTGTTTTGTTACTAAAAAAAAAGTTTTTATTTAGAATTTTTGTTATGCGATTTTGTGTGACAGTGCACAAGTGACTGGATGCTGAAGTTTAAGATTCACTTGAAAAATTTCGATATATGCGATTTTTTATTCATGCGAGATTGGTGCGTAACGTAAAGTTATGAACGTACAACTACGTTAAATTTTCTATGAATCACTTAAAAACAAACTACTTGCACTTGGATTCGCTATGTTTTAAGGCAAATCCATTTGAAAACGTGCTTTTCGCACTGGCTGCACGTTTTCAGTGAATAGCTCCAAAAAAAATTAAATTTAGAAGTTCGCAATTCAGTATTCGTACATTACAATAAATGTGGTGGGACCAAGCCTAGTTCGAATAAACGAAATTTCGGATTATCCGTGAATTAAATGTGTATGCACGGTTTGGCATAGTTTAAAAAATTACAAACAGCGTTCTACAGTTAAAATACGTGAACGTTTAATGAACACTATTATTTTTAATAAAACAATCCGTAGGGATCCCTAATTACAAAACATTTTACAAGTATAATGTGCATAATATAAGATAAGAATTTTAAATAGTGAAAAGCAATAAAAACTGCATAATCACAAACAAGACAAGACAATAAACGACAAGCAAAAAGAAAAAAGTGTACCATGAATGTACAATTGTTTGTTTGGTAAACTATCCATAACTATCGATAATGTCATTGATGTTTCGATTTTTTATATTCAAATTACATTGTACCTTATTCGGATAAACCGGAATTTCCAGTTAAGCGAGTTTTCAGTGTAAAAATGTTTGTTACAGAATGGTGTACGCATTTGTAGCGAGCGATAGTATTAACGTAACTGATACTTGACGATTTGGTAGATTGGTTCCCAAACTTACTTATCACAAGAAATTTACCATTTTAAACTTTTATTTCAACCCATATGAAACATTGTTTATTTATTTATTTATTTATTTTATAATTTTACGTCTCAGGAGACAAACGTTTTCGTTTTAAGGTGATATTTTTTTTTCTTCTAACAATATTAGCTGATGCTGATGATGATGATAGTGAGTGTTTCATGTGCTCGACTAAAGTTGGCTCCTCTATGGGTGACTTAGTGACTGTCACTGACAGGTACAAAACTAGCCCGTGAAAAGCTTCACATCACATTACAAACTCAAAATATATCTTTATAAATACTTTACAGTATCGAGCCTATCGAATTTTATTTGACTCAACAAATCCGATGTGCACTCGACGGCATCTCGACGATTAAACACGATGAAAATATCTGTCCTCTAAAACTGGACAACGGCACTGTCGAAACCATAATCGTGGGAAAGTTCGACCGTTTAAAGATCGATTGCTACATCGTTCAGCAAATGAACCAAACCAGCGTCGAAGAGGTGCAAAAAGAAATTCTGCAAGCCGTCAATACCAAAGTCAAAGTGCACATCGATTTGACCGCGGATCGTCCATGGCGGACGTTGAGAATTGAAATGGAAGAAGAGGAAAACCTGACCATCGAGGAGTTCAACAAATTCGAAAGCTGTTCGTCAATCAAACTTCCCGATGCTGATAACACCTACAGTGGTGGCTTGTCGGTCGAATCGAACGGATTGTCTATACAAATCCATACGTTAGCGAAAGATGGAATGTCCGAAGCTAATATTTCCAAGGTAACTATAACGTGTTTGATCTCATCTCTTAATCATACTGGCAAGATGGTACTATTCCGAGTCTAAAAAGCGTAATTGCTTACCCTTGACAATTTCATCACCAGTGAAACATTCTTACAAAACACTTTTACCTCACTGATCGGGTAAACCCTTTTCACACGACGTTTCGCCTCCCTCCCAGAGGCTTCGTCAAGTAGAAAAGAAAGGTAAGACAAAGTGATAAGAGACAGGTGAACGGATGACATTGTTGTTGAGGATGGCTGTGTAAACAATTCACGTTTTGCTTGAATTTTCTATTCTTTTTGGTGTTTTTTTTCTTACTTGATCAAGTCCACAAAAAGGAGGTGAAATGTCATGTGAAGCTAAAAGCACAATTAAAATTTTCCGTCCGGAAAATTGCACGCGCGCGACTTTTCGAATTTTCGAATAGAATGTTTGGTCTCGATTTTCGAAAAATCGTGCGCGTGCCCGGAAAATGTTAATTGTGCACTAAGCTTTAGATGTGAAAAAAAAAATAGGTCTACCTGGTAAGTGAAGTAATCGTTTTTTTAAGGTCTCCAGTCACAAGCAAAAGTTGGGCAATTTAAGGTATAGCAACTCGGGAAATTAGTTGACAACTGTGACGTTAGGTTCTTTCCCCAATTAATAAAAACTTAAGTCGGCAAAAAGGTAACGTCACAGTTATCCACAAGTTGTTCCACCCTGCCCACGAGTTGCCACACCAAAATATTGAGTGTGTCAAACGGCAATAACAAACTATACCGATAGATTATACCGAAATTACCAAAGTACAGTAACAACATTCAACGAAAAGTTACGCTGTCACTGAAAATTACTCGTGAACGGTTTCAATATTCTTTGATCGGATCGAAATGACAGTATGAGTCCAAATTAACAAGGATATCCGACATTTCAGATTTCTGTGCCGAGCGAAGATTTGGATAAACTGACTTGGAAATGCAATGGAAATGACGCGGCTACGTCCCTATGCCAATGCATCATCGATGTCAACTTGCCGAGAAAAATCTTCACTTCCGTGTGCCACATCGTTCCCCAAGTGTTCCCAGCTTTGCCCGACACGATTTTGATGGTTGCCGAACACTTCTCGTGTGTCAATATGGAGGGCATGAAAAAATAATTGGCGAAAAATACCATTCAACAGCATTGTCAGTTTCAAGCTACGCACGGTTAAATTTGACTTTTCCATGTTTGTTGTGTAATAAAAGCGATTACTGGACAATTCATTAGAAAAAACCAATGTCAAGTATTTTCTTCTATTCTACTGTACAGTACTTGCCTCAATATACGGAGGTATTAGTAAAGTATTTTGGGAACACATTACCGATATACCCCAGGTACATTTCACACGCGTGGTGACATTGTCCATAAATTAAAATAAAACGGTTCATTTTAAATCGAGACAACAAAAAAGCTATTAAGCTATACTAAAAAGCGTTATAATGTACGACAATATTTGGAAGCCGATAAAATTACCGCATAAAATGGAACAACTGGGGTACCGCATAAAAAATGGGGTTTTACGAGTCAAACTTTTTCAATCAAATTTCATCGATCCTTAACTGTCTTGCAAACGACCGGGCGCGTGTTGGTGCTTTTGTTGTTTCAGAGATTTGACGCGATGATGGATTCGATTAAAAAAGTTTTGATATGTCAAATGGGCATAAACCAATTCGGTATTCCAATACAAATTAAACGCATACCCCGACATTTTTTATCCTCGTGAATCACATCTCTAAAAAAGCAGACTACTATTTTACTAAAATCAGGAAGACTAAAGATTTTAAATAAAACTTTTAGCAAAAGCAAGAAAATTACGTCACATTTTTTTGTTGTCTTTTAGACATTCACTTAGCACTCGCTAACAAATAATTTCAGACCTTTGAAGTTTGGACAGCAGCTTACAAGTATAATAGCGATGACTGAAAGCAAGACCTACTTTTGTCTAAATGAACAGTCCTGGATTAAGCATACATAATAAGCACGTGTTCAGGGCACCTAAGTTAGTTGTTTTTTTTTTAAATTTACTATGATGTGTTATGTAAAAGGTAGTAGTAAACACTTAGTAACAAGTATTATTATGCCACGATATTATAAAGTATCGTTATGAATCCCCTGCAAATATCCCAAATACCGGTTTGTTTCACAATAGTACTTTTTGAAGGTTTTGAAACCAATATAAAATAAAACAAGTGAGTTTAAATTAGATCTGAATTTGATTTGGCATGTTGGTTCAATTTGTAAAGATTTCCTGTCGTACGACAAGCGTTTAAGTAAGGAGCGTCCACAATGAGATATAACCATTTAAATCATATACAAGTTTGAAGGTAAATACGTATATAACTGTAAATAAATAACTAATAAATAAATAAATATGAAAATGATAGTGAACTTATTCGATTTTCATAAAAACATCGACTTCCGTGCACCTCCACATGGGGGCCTTTGATAGCACGAAACGTGTCTAACTCATGCCCGTGTGTTCTGCAACATTACCCCCATATGACCGACTCTATAGCACCCCACATACTTGTGTTCGGTTGCTGGGAGTCGCCATTTTAGAAAATGACTGACTGCAGCGCCACTGCGGCTCTGAGAAGCACAACACAATTTTCACATAAATTTCATTAACTTTTGTTCCACCAAGAATCACATTTGCATCACCTGATATGAAAAAAAAGTGAAGCTTTTAAATGTTTAGATCTCAAGGTGGACATGTTACTTCGGAACTTTACAAACTGTGTAAAACACTATATCATCGTACGAGTAATTCAAATTCTAACCAGGTTTTGTTTGATGTAAGTTAGTTAAGCTACACTAACGTTTCATTAAGCAAAAATCCGACTCAACATTTGAACTCGTATATGAAGTTAATGGATGTTAAAAATATTTGCAAACGTTTTCTATGAAAAAAAAAATAATTCACTTGGAATATTCTTCTGTAATATGTATAAACAAAACTGTAAAACTACAAACAAAACTTTTCGTAACCGTTCTCAAAATTTCATTCACTGCGTATTTTAGGCACACACAAAAACACCCAAAATAACTATATCTTAAAACATACCTGCAAAAAACTTTTTCGATGTCTCATCAGAAAAAAACGAATTTAAAAAAAATTTGAAAAAAAAAATCCTGAACAAGAGCTTGTAAAATCGATAAAAAATTGCGTCGTTTAAATTCAAAAAATTAAATTTCAACAACGCACTTAGATGCCAACAAATCGATACAATTTCATTCAATACATTTTTCAATACACTTGAAACTGACACGGCCTAACAACACTGACTTAAGAAGGAAAAACAAAATTTATACATAGAAAAGAAGAAAATAGGAAGTGTTATATGGCACAGGAAAGACCTAGAACTAAGTCAAGCTACTCCCCAAAAAATCGCTTATGGCGACACAACCTGACAGGATGATGGGGACCATCCATAGAAAGCTATAGTTGGCCAGTCCAGGGATCGGATCACTTAACTCTAACCTAGACTTACTCGGGCGACAGGCAAAAGCTACCTAACACATCTAAACATCGCAAAACCTAACAAGCCTGTCTACGTTACGTTTCCCCACACGAAACAAAACGACTTTTGTCAAACCACTTGAAAACAAAACCAGACCGTGTTTTATTTTTTTTCACCGTGATCAGAACCGGACTGTCGTTGATTCGTACATAACGATTCCAAGTAAGTCTTAACAGTTAATTAAAAAATAAAGTTATAGGGGTTATGAGGGGGCAGAATCCGATACCCTGGAGGCTTTCCCGTTGCGAGTCAATTGAGCGATTCAGAAGAGTACGGCCGTAAATAGTGAGACGGCAAGGCCAATGCGAAGTGCAATG
>JAQIWH010008022.1:0-10723 GCA_034695005.1 Cryptops parisi | reverse complement strand
TAGATATATATATATAGATATAGATATTTTTGACATTCTGAAGATTTTTATTTTTTATGAAAGGAGGGGTAGAAGCTGTCAATCAGTGCATGTTGGAAAGAATGCTTCACGTTTTTCCATTGCCATAAATCAGGAAGATTTTTCTCCCAACAGAAAGCATAGTAGTGCGTGGGTGGAGAATAAAACTCGACTTCTAAAGGCACCGAGGTGGTAAAAGAGGAAGGAAAAAAATGTAGTGAGGAAAAAAAATGTATATATATATAAAAAAAAATTTAACAGTCGTTAGGTTTGAATGGTTCCCTCGATACTCAAAGTGTATGTGAGATACATATCTAAACCAGAAAAACAACCGCAAAGAGATATAAAGTTTCACGAAAATGCTTGCATGAAACCATTATGGTTTGAACTTTGAACTTTACATTACAGTACATGATTTAGCTGTACGTAGTAGTAGGAGTATATTTATATGCAATCGTTATTATTTTTCAGTTTTTCAGAGTATTTATATATGAATAATGTATTATTCATAATACAGTATACAGTACAGTAAAATGTGAAATGTCAATATTCATAAAATACAAAATTTTGGTAGTGTTTTCAATAACATTTTGTGCTTGTTTATATAGATATATCGATATTATGAAATATGTTGATTTTTAATAAGTATATTTTATATATAAAATATGTGAAGTTTTTTAATCTTAATGTGTTTTTAGAAATGTATATTTGATATTATGTACAGTAAGTTAAAAGTATGAGCCTAAATTTCTTTTTTGAGACGTTTTATATCTCTTATTTACAGTATTATGTACTGCACTAAGAAAGTCGTTATACATTACGGTAGTACACTTTTACTAATACAAATTGAAATACTATAAATTACATTAGACATTAAGTATTACTAAAAAAAAAATAATAATCTATGTTGAATTATGTAACAATTTAGTGAAAAACTGAAGCTATATTGGTTTATAGAGTTTCTATTTTTGTTGTCATTTTAGGTAACTTGTATAATAATAGCTTTACTCCAATATTAAACATCTTTTGGAAATGCATATAAGAAAATATTCGTATGATTGAAAACAGAACATCTTACCTCATGTTTTTTTAAAAATCCTTCGTTCCATCAGTATTTTTGGGTATATCACTCAGGTGTGAGTGGGTATTACGCCTAAGAAATTTTCCATACCCATCTTTCTTGGCGAGCAATTTTCCAAAATATGAGAGAAAAAGCTTTTGCTTCTTCTCGAGGAGAGAAATCGAGTGACCCTTAGGGGGGTATAACCCAGAACGGGGGCGGGGTACACAACTACCCAAAAGGTTCCTTGACGACTATCCACTCGTAGTCCAGCTGCGCCTGTCGTGCCAAGGTGGCTACACAATGGGTTTTTGGCCATTGCATGTGTCATTCAGCGCACGGGGACTTTTCGGGTCCACAACAAGATTGCATATGCATCTTGGAACAGCCACAATAGACGAGTGAGTAAACAGGCCTCTCTTCCACCCTCACTGGTCACGGGACGGTCCCCAATCTCGACATCTCCCCCCACTTTTTTCTCTCTCTCTTAGAATTGTGGTCACAATAGAAAATTTTGGCCACTGTGTGTTTGGCCTTCCGAGGAGTGGACACGTTCCCGTTATAACGACCTTATCCAGGAAACTTGGGAGACGAACTAGAAATGACACAGGAAAGAAATTGTTGTGGTTTTTTTTGTGTTGTGCGTGTGTGTGTGTATGTGTGTGTGTGTGTGCGCGTGAAGCTAAATTAAACGAATCAAGCAATCCAACTCAAACTTATAAGCCTCGAATAGCTTTAATAAATATATATAGAGAGAGAGAGAGTTAATAAAACAGATTGAGATCTGGCTCGAGGAGTAATTGAGATTTCACCTCCAACTCGTAAGAGAGCAACTGCTTAATTTAATCTCCTGTCATCTTTACTGCTCCTTTTTTCCCCCTTCTTCTCCTCCTTCTTCCTTTTATACTATTATCACCAGCCTAGGGAAAACCCTAGGTTTCTCACGCGACCATGTTGTTGTCAGGTACATTTATATATTTTTTTTAACAAAAAAAAATAGGACGAAGTGGGGGTTTGTTCGCAATGTGGAGAGTGTGTGGCAGTAATTTTATATAAAGCCGTAAGAGGATTAAAGAGAGAGAGAGAGAACGAGTCCAGCCATCTTTGAAGTGCCAGGGTGCGATTTTAGGGTTGTAAAATATATTATACAGGATATATTATATTTTTTTTCTTTCTACTACTACTACTAGTTCAAAAGGGAATCCCCTGTATAAAATTTAGTATTTTTAGTGCGATTTGATGAACTCGCACCAAAAGAGAGGAGCTTTAAATTTTTAAACAAGTTTTTGTTGGGGTTGGTTCCTCCGCCGCTTCAAAATCAATTGACATCCCATTATGGAATCTATGTAAGTGCCACTAGAATATTGGATAATCCGCACACCAAATCCGAATTAAATATCCCCACTGATATATAGAACCTTTTCAGTATGTATTTGATATTGATTGAAATATATTTATATATAATCTAGCCTTGGAATATGATAGTTTGAACTAAACGAAATTGTTGGACAAATACAGTATGTACCGTGTTGTACAAATATTGTACTGCACATATACAGTAAAATCCGATTTATCGTAATCACGGATAATGTTATCAATTGGCTATTGTTGATCATAATCAGTCGGTTCTACATCACCGTTTAATGGTTTTCTTCTCCATCGTTTAATGTTATCAGCCGGTTATCGCTATCAAAAAGCACTAGTCTGAAAGTGATCATAATAACGGATTTCAATGTATACGTTTTTGATTGTGAATTAGATGAAATATAAATGGAGGCATTTTTGTGATATTCATTTTTTTGTATTGCTGTACATTATTATCTACGTAATGGTTTTCAATACACGCTTAAAACAATACCGTAGAAATAGATAATAGTATAATGCTAATTACGTCATAAATGAGATATTTTAAAGGATGTATTTAAAATTTTTATCCAGGTTTTGTAGTGTCAATAAGGCTAACGTTAGCTTCAATCAAAATCTGGTTTAAATTTTAGTTCTGAGTATTTTTTAAATTCATTTTATATCGTTTGGCTGTTAATAATTATTAATATACCCGTACATGGGAATCTTCGATTTATGCGAATCACTTAGCTTATATGCAATGTTGCTAGTAGGTGACGTTGAAAAATCCTCTTCCAGATGCTCATTATAGGCGAGAAAATTTCGTTATTATGCCAGAAACGTTTGTTATTGTGCGATTTTGTGTCGTAGAGCACAAGCGTCTAAACGTTGAAATTGTCACGTGTGGAAATTTCAGTTTACGAGAATTTCTATTTATGCGAGGTTATGCGAGAATGCAACCCTCGAATACATTTAAAATTTCCTTCATTGTCATTAGCAATAAGAGTATTTATTATTCTATCAACAATATTACGTAAGCCTTTGTTGGAGATGGAAAGATGCGATATCTTTAATAGTGTTAAAACATCATCACTTATGGCGGTGTTTATTTTTCTTTTTATAAACATTAGGTGAAAATCGATAAAATTTCCAATATTTAGAGACTTTGATCAATAATAGTCATCAAGATCGCGAACCAATTGGTTTAACAATTTTTGCCACGGTTTTATAGGATTTAATTTTGAAAGTGTGTGCTGGTTAGTCATGGTGGCGATAGAGGAGTCTATTTTTCTTCTTTGGTTCGAAAACGCGTTGAGTTTTGACTGCGCGGTGGTGGTTTTTTAACCTATTTTGTTTCCCTAAACTCGTTTGGGAGCAAAAGTCGTCTCTGCGGGGAGTTTTTAACCATTTCAGATTCATCGCATTAGTGTCAGTCCGATTCGCTAATTGAACCGTGTAACGGATGAAAAATCGTATTCGAGGGAGGTCCCACACACACACTGGTGTTGGACATTAGTATTTTGTTCTCTCCTTTTTCTTTCTTCGTATACCCTACGACTGTGTATGAATGTATGTGTGGTGGGTTCGACTCTCGCTCTGGTTCATGCGCCAACGAGTTTTTGATTTTAAATTGAATTTCGGGGCTTCGAATCGGCCATCTTGGACAAGGGACGAGGTAATGGGGGGAAGTTGTCCTCAACACGGAAAAATCGGACCAACGTGGTAGTACAGAAGTACAGTTCATAAAACAGAGTAATCCGTACGGATTTTCACTGTACGGAGGTTGGTCCTTTTTTCTTTTGTCATGGGCTGTCCATTCAAGGTCTTAGGGGGCGGGTGGGTTCTTTTGTCCATGGGGGTAATCGGGTGGCCAGGTGCACCCCGTGACCCCTGGCTAGTGACCAAACATAGGGGTCTTTGTCCGCTGGTCAGCAGCTGTTGGGGTAAAGGTAGGGAGGGGGGAGAAAAAGAAACGCCTAAAAAGGAGAGTTATTATGAGACCGACCCACAGATCCCTGGCGGGGGTGGAAGATAAGGAGAGACCCCCATACTACACCGAATACACGCACACCCACGCTTTTTAGACAGTTGTATACAAGTTTATACGAGTTTCTCCGGAAGAAGAATATAAAATGGAGTCCAAAATTTTTGGAGGAGACAAATGACCAATACTTCGTATTATGAATTTACATATATTTTTATTTTTGGGAGGGTGGCTGTTATTCGACCCCTGGGTTGGTGAGTGACCATGCTGCTCGACTGACCAGGGGGTATTGAGTATATAGGGGGTCGTCACTTGTGGACGAACGGTGAGTCATAGAGCAGAGTCCACTCACCGTATTCACATGGCCCCCCTCG
Organism: Cryptops parisi; assembly: GCA_034695005.1. Taxonomy (NCBI): domain Eukaryota; kingdom Metazoa; phylum Arthropoda; class Chilopoda; order Scolopendromorpha; family Cryptopidae; genus Cryptops; species Cryptops parisi. The sequence continues at coordinate 5,943 of JAQIWH010008022.1, read as the reverse complement.
CTTTTCCCCATGCTTTTATTTTTCCTATCTAAACACACACACAGTCACTCGCTCGTATTCCCTTCCATTTCTGATAAACTGGCAACATTTGTTTCACCCTAATTATCGTTGTCGTCATCTTTCATCTCCCCAGTTTTCGCAAGTAATATTAGATCCTGGTTTTCCGCAGCGAATCTAATCTCGTATTATTTTGACTAGGCATTATTTAATGTTAATCGTTGATGGTTCTTCTTTAGTGATAATGTACAGGGTGATCGTATTTTCTACTTTCTAGGTTAAAATAAATTGTGTTTCAAGGAGTTGTTTAACGAATATAGAGAATATTACACTAAACGTTTTGTATGGTGCACGACTTCTGGTTCATCCTGTATATGCTGGAAACGTATTTAAATTGGAAACGTGTATTAATTATATTTCATTATGTTTGTAAAAGACGTTTTTATCATTTTCTTTAGTTTTTTTATATTTTTATATCATATGGTTTTTTTATTAGTGATACTCAGTAAAACGTGACATATTATACAAATACAAAAGTGGCTCCATCACTTCGATAAAATTGACATATCATTATGATAATACTCATTATTAAGATTGTTTGGTTTACTTTTGGTTCTAAAATGTGTTGATAATATTACGTAATATTTTTCTTCTTATAATATGTTTCTATCATACAGTGTACGTTTAGAATGCTAGACATGCTATGCGTCTGTAAAAGTGGTTGCGACATATTGGTTGATGTTAGAATTTTCAGACTGTTGACTGCTCTCGATTAGAGTAATGATTATTTGTAGGGATGTGTTGACAGTGTAACTCAATTTTACCCATCTGTCTGTTTATCAGTATCAACGCCAGAGGGCAGAATAAGCGTTGGGATGATGGCGGGGGTAGTAGTAGTAGTAGTACAAGTTGTAGTGATGATCTTGTGAGTCATAGTGCGAGAGCTGTGTATCTTTTTTTATATATATGTAGGTAAACATCCAATTCCTTCAGTCGCTGTACAATTTTTAGTAATTCAAAGATCTTTCATTTTAAGCTTAATGTGAAAAAGTCTATAAAAAACTATTCACATCGTCTGTATACGAAAAAATCAGATTTTGGACATTTTTATTTTTTCTTGCCAGAAGATGAGTTTATGGAGAGAAAATTAAAAACAAGTGAAAATTTGTTTAACAATGATTAACAATCTGCAACGTGCGTTATGTTGTTATTGTTGTGAATACCCCCTTAGCATACGATACCCCAGGCTCGAGCTTTAGTGAAATGCAGCTGGTTGGTGGAAATGAGAACCAATGGCAGTGCCCTACCCAATGCTGGTTTCACCTCCCTCTATATAACGGCAGCCAACCGAGAGCAAAGGGTGAGAGAGAGGAACGTGGGAGGCTTGTCTGTCTGTCGGTTAAACATTTTTTTTGGAAGCAAAGAGCTTCTTAGGGAAAAAGGAGGCAGGTGGGGGTAGGTGAATTTTTAGAAGTGAATGGGGGAGAACTGGTATATTGGGATGTTGAGAGGGTCAAAGATGGCGTGTGTTTTTGTAAGGAGATGGAGAGAGAGAGAGCGAGGAGACAGCTGCTGGGTTCATTGTAAAGCGTTGGATTAGTGTTGAAAACACCACCTTGTAACATGCTAAATAAGTGGGATAATGCGTTTTCACGTTTTTTTTTTACGCGTGTGTGTGGGGTGAGATTTTATATACTGGTACTCGCGATGATAGGACACGAAACCCTACATTGCGTTATGTTTATTTGTTTGCTTTTATGTTTCTGTAAGTAATTTCGACATTTGTTTTTATAATTTGTTTTCATTGATGCAAAATCTTTTTTTTTTAAAGTTAAGAGTGGTCATTTCTCATGTGCCGTTTAGTGACTCGTTGAAAAGTGTCTGTTGACATTATAACGACTCACGAGTGATCAACAAATTTTGAACACATGATTATGTTTACTCTTTTCTTGTTTGAGTTACCTTGCAATTTGTGAAACCAGTCGTTTGCCATTTATTTCTTCTAATTTTTTTTTGTGTGTACACGACTATTAGGTATTTTGTTGTAATTGGTCCTAATTAAGTAGTTTTGACGTATGTAAGCCAATAGATCTAATAAAATGAACTGGTCTATCAATGATAGTCTCACTTGTAGAAATAGTTATACCAGCTTACATGTTCGTAGAAGAGACTGAAAAATATGTATAAAAAAATATATATAACCATTTATTTCAATTTCTAATTGGAACGTAAGAGACGTTTTTTTAAAAATATTCAAGATACAAAACGTTTTATGTTTAACAAAACAATTCAAATGGATCTTTTTCACATCAACTTATTTGTTGCAAATGAATTTGGATTTTGTGTGAAAAAGATTTTACATTAACTATATGGGTATAATTCAAATTTGTGAAAATTTGTTTCATTTTATTATCTTGTACGCGAAATGGTGTTTATTTTTAACAATGTATAAAAGTTGTTCGTGAATTATAAGATAACTTGCATAGAAACAAATTAAAGGGGCATAATCACTACCGTAGCGGTATATATTAATATTATACATGTATATATCGGTACTTGTAGTGGTGTTCATCGACCTTTTTTAAAATATTGATGAGAGGTTAAATCACATTAGACAATGATTAGTTATTTTATTATTATTTGCAACAGTTTAGTGCCAAAGTGTTTTCAACTTGGGTGGACTGTGCAGTATTCGAATTTTCACATTTGATTGACGTATTCTTTTATGTATTATGAACCGAATAGGTTTTGATCAGTTATTTCTGTATATTTTTACATAACATATACTACAGATTAAATCGAATTTGTAAATTTGTTTAGTATTCCCCATTGCTTTGTAATAAAGCGTTATGGGACTTTATCACCATGTTTGTTTATTATGTTTTGTTACTATGGCTCGCTGGTGGCAGAAGCAAAAATAGGGACTGGTATAGTAGTAGTTTTCGCAATGAAATATTGACACGTTCGATGGAGGAGGTTCGAGGGTGGCTAAGGCTGAATCATTAATTAGAATTCACGCCAGCATCCACATTCATTCAATTGGATGAAACTCCCCCATCTTTTTGATCAATTGAACTCGATGAAGTCGCTTCCCAGAAGATGCTTTTTCCTCTGAAAACAGTCCATCTGAAGTCAATACTCACGTTTTATTGTTAGAATAATTTATTTTGATTAGGCGTGTGCACTTTGAGTCGAAATTCATTAATTTGCTATTGTAATTAAGTGTTTTATAAGCAATTGGTGTTTAAGAGTTGTTGTAGTTAGAAATTAAATATTTTGATCAATATTTAATTTTTTTTTAATGTATTTCAAATGTATTGGGGATCGAAAAGTGGTTTTGGAAGCTAGGTTGAGTAATGCATTCGGCTATAAATTTTTAAACGTTTAGGTCTTAGGACATGAAACACGGTATAATGTGTTGTTGATTTCTCGAATAGCCTTTTATTTTTATTTTTTTTTTTGGTTGGGTGTTGTTTTCGCTTAAATAAAACAAAGCGAGAAAGACACACTTCGGTGGGATAGGAAAAAGCACTTTTGGCGTATTCTTACCACGTAGAGAGAAAAAAAGTGACAAAAATGGAGACCTGATCGGCATTTGGTAGTTGTCGAAATTGCTTCTTCGAAGAGGTCGAAGTGAAGCGAGATTGCGATGCGAAGCTATAAAATTTTAACGCTGTCTGCGCACGCGCGCTCGATTATCGCTACGCTCACCTTGCATTGCCGGTCTACGGATAATGCACATCACACCAGTAGTGTGGTGATACTATTACTACAGTATGCTAAGCGAAGAGCTTTTCGGGAGGGGGGGGAGGGGTAGGCATTTTTATCGGTGCTCAAAAGCACTTGTGTCAACAGTTGGAAAGCGAGAGCCCAACTGAGATTCCGAAGCTATTTTGTCATTCTAATTTACGAGCGTCGTAAGAAAGACTGACTCTCGCCTCGATGGACGAATAAAACGGTCGCCATAGGCAGCGAGCCGATCCAACTAAAGCTTCGATGATCGACGATTATAGCCTCTCTCATTGGGGTTTTTCTTCTTTTTCTTCTTCTTCTTCCACTTGATGCTTTGACAATCGGACGTGTTGTGCCAGACAGCCTAACTGAGCTTTCTCTGTATATAAATATAAGAAGAAAGAATGAAATTTAACACTGCGGTAGACAAATGATGGAGGAACTGCTTCCACTCGCCTGAGGAAATAGAATCCGTAATGTATACAAAAAATGAATGATACGAGGGAGATTTTTTTTTATTATTTATGGCGTAATCATAAGAGAGGCATTAAAATAACTATCATTTTTTGTCGGGGGATTGTGTGTTGTGTTCAAATTGGATCTAATGTATTGGTTATGCTTTCAAAATTTTTTTATGGGATTAATTATGAATTATATCCTGCCGAGATTTGTAATTCACTTGGTGTTACTCATGCCTGATTTAACGTTATTAAATTGTGTAGAAAAAGGAAATACTAGAAAATGTCTTTTTGTTCGTTAAGTTTAATATCTGTAACGCTGTGGTCTGTGAACAAGCTACGAGTCGTAAATTGAAATTTGTTGCAGCTTTATAAATGTAATTTGTGAATATTTTAAGACTATTTTTGAGTGACTAGTGAGGCATAACAACAATACCATCTTTGAGTTTAACAAAGATGATGTGGTTCGCAAATTCAAGAAGAGTTTGTCAAACTCGTTAAAAGTGTGCACAGGTCTGACCGAGCCAGCTTCAACGAACGACGGTTTTATGAGATAACTTGTGTGAAATAAAATAAACTGAAGATATAATTAGTATATTAAAGATATTTATATAATATATAACGTTATGCAGGGTAGGTCAAAAGTCACCCATTGCAAAGCTTATTGGGATTTTTAAAGTAAAAGTTTTCTATAATAAACATGTTTATAACGATATCTAATGAACCTAATATCATAGCCTCAATTAGTAAATAACACGTTTGATTAGATAATAATGTACTCTAGTGTGCGTACATCACTAGCTATCAGATATACTGTATGTAGTCAACATTATGTTTATAAAGTCAAAATATTATAAGGTTATATGTCTTTTTAAATGCTTTAAAAATATCCTTATACAGCGTTAATATTGTATTTGTGAACATAAACATTATACGTGTTGTTTTAACTTCATTTCATTAGAACTGTTGTTAGACTTTTTGTAGGAAATTAGATCTTACCGGACTTTGAAGTTGGAGTGAAACACAGTTTGGGTGACATTTTTAAGAACTTGTTTATGAAGACTTGGCTTGGAGTGAAATTTAAGAACGTGAGTTAGTGGTGGTGTACCGAACAAGGGTTTTATTTCATTCGCATTTTAAAGTAAAGTTTTCATGGATACCGCAGAAAAAATAGTTTTGAGGGATGAGATATCTACTTTAGTCTCGTAGTCACTCATAGGTCGTATTTGGTGTAGACAGGGTATAGCATTTTACGCTGGATCGTAGGCCTATATAGCAAATGTGAATTTCATTGTTTCAAAGTTTTTCATAATGACATTTTAAAGTGAACATTTTTTTATGAGTTTAGTTATCAATTTTTTGTTCTTCAGTGATGATGGATGTTTCTTAACCATCAGAGAATACATAAAAAAAAAACCTTGGACCACCAAAAATAAAACCTGGGAGAACAAAAAAAATTATACTAATTCATCTTTTCGTCCGATTTTTGTTCCCATGTTTTTTATTTCTTTCTATTCCGTCGATAGTTGATGAGATATTAAAATCGAATCTCCGATGCTTTATCTCTCCATTATTTTTTCTCTTTTTCGGGTGTTTGTTTTTTTTTTTAGATTTTTGTATGTGTGTGTCTGGCGATGGGGACTTTTTCCTCTAACTTTAGGGGTCGGAGGGAGGGAAAATCCTTATTGGTCGTTACACTTGGTGATTGCCAGGGCCACTGGGTAAGGAAAGGAAGAGAGAAAAAAGTGGGGGTTGT
>JAQIWH010008021.1:0-10724 GCA_034695005.1 Cryptops parisi | reverse complement strand
GTCTGAGGGCCAAATGACATAGCTGTAAAAGCCAGTCGGTGCCCTCGTTAAACCCCAAGTACCTACCTACCTGTATAGTTTCAATGCGAAATTTGGAGGCGTCTCCCCAAAGGGTTATGCCATAAACCATTTGAGGGACAATTTTGTTCTTAATGAATTTAATTTTTTCTTTGTACGTTAGGAGAGTTTTCAATTTTTTTGCTAGGAAAATGTTTCGATTTAATCGTTTAACTATCTTGGTGATTGTGTTCGAAAATGTTCAATTTTGATCAAAGGAAATGCCTAAAATAGTGATGGGTTCATTAGGAGTGATTTGGTTGTGTTTGAAGGTGATTGTATTAGTTTTGAGAGGGTTTAGTTTTAGTCCATGGGGTTGAGCCCAGGTGGCAATATTTGAAAGATCTTTGTTAATGTGATAATGGGTTATGTGAGATTCAAAGATTGGGTAGGTATAAAGGAGTAGATTGTCATCGATGTAAGAGAGGAGTCGGCCGAAAGTGTCAATTTGGTGAATGGAATTAGCTACTAGGAAATAGACAACAGAGGAAAGGGGGCTACCCTGCACTACTCCACGAGTAGAGCTAGTGATGCTATCAGGGTAGCCTTCAATGCGAAAAAAAAAACGATCAGTGAAATAGTTGACGAGAACTTTGATGGTGGAAAAAGAGATGCCATATTCAATGCATTTAGCAATTACTGAGTTGCGTGAGAGAGTGTCGTAGGCTTTGGAAATGTCTGTTTGTACGATGGTCATAAAGTATTTATTAGATTCGCTAGTTGTGTTGATGTAAAGGAGTAACCATGATGCTGATTTATGCTTAGAGATACCGTAAGTATGTTGGTGACAGACTAGGTCGACTAGATTTGAAATTTCAAGGAATAACAATCTATCTATAATCTTTGTTAAATAGGGGAAGGACGCGATCGGGCGAAAGGAAGGAAAATTTGAAGGGGATCCAGATTTGAACTTGGGGAAAATGTTTGCTATTTTTAAGGCGGCAGGGTAGGTAGCTGTGTTCGTGATTGATTTGCATAGAGAGAGGATGATGTTGAGGAAATAAGGGCCCAGTTTGGCAATGACTGCACCATTAATTAAGTTTATGGACTTGAATTTTGGAACAGGCTTGGCACGAATGATTGCTTGTAATAAGTCTAGAATACAGGGGTTGGGATCAAAAGGGAAATCTTTGAGTAGGTAGTCGAAAATGGCGGTTAAGGAGGGGTCCGTCTGGTCAAGGGGGTTGTTACACCAAGTTTTGTAAGAGGTATGGAGATTAGTAGGTAAGGTAGTGGGTTTGGTAGTTGAATTCTGTGTTTGTAATATGTCCTATTGTTCAGAATTTGAACGCAATAAACTTTAATAATAATAATTTTGTTTAAGGGACTTCCATAGGAAATATGTTCACCTATAGTTTTGCGTTTTGAGATGCGAATTAATTTCTTACAACTTTTCTTTGATTTGGTCGTAAGTGCTTTGTTAGTGGGGCTAGAATTAGTTTTGAATGTATAAAAGGCCATGTCAAGAGATTTTTTTTAGTTGAGAAAGCTGTCTAGTTAGAAAGCTCTAAAGCTCTTCTTTTCTTTTATTCGATCATACAATGATCACATGGGAAAAGGCAAAAGGGAAATACAACAAAAAACGGAAAAACAAAAAGGTGACATAACATAATTAAAAAACAAAGATTTGTATCTTTTTATCAATACTGGATCATTCAAATCACACACAGCATATTTTTTCAAACGACAGAGGCAAATCGTACTGGTAAGTTGTCAATTTTTAAAAAAAATAGATTTATCATTAAAAACATGAGATGTGGCATATTTACTACGTAATCTGCAGGGCAGGGAATTGTTGAGTTAAAAACAGCAAACAAATATCTGCTCATAAGTTTAAATTGAGCATGATCAGTAGGTATTGTTGAATTTGTGACTACTGTTTTTCCTTCCCAGTTTCATGTTGTCCCACATTTTAACATAGCATTGCAAAGGTTGGTTAATACCTAACTTTCAACAAATCTTGGGATCTCTCATCTATTTTAAAAAATGATTTGATCAAAATTGAGAATACCCAGATTACGACACTTTTGAGTGGCAGAAGAAATCTCTCACTATTAATGTTCTTAAAGTGTTGTTAAAAGAAGTTTACGGAGACGAAATTTCAGAGCGTCAGCCTAAACAATAATGATATACGTAAAACGACAGGGAGTATTTTAGATTTTAACAAGGTGATTTATTTCTTCAATTATAAGTAAACGTTTAAGTCTCTTAAAAAGAAGAGGTTTTTGTTGATATCTTAATTACCTCTCCAATGTGAGTTGAAAATGATGAATCGTCGTCAAAAGTGGTTCTCAGAATAGTCATCGTACTGTATTCTTCGAAGGAGTAGACAAGTTAATCTCAATCATTTTAGATTTTTCAATTTCAGGGAATTAAGTTTCATTGTTCTGCACTTTCATCATTGCTTAATCTCATCCACATCCTGATTGAGTATGAAATTTGCCACATGTGATTCGTAGTACTGATAATCCAGGACTAGAAAATTGTCGTCAACGTAATTGATTAGAGAAGAATGAGTTGGGGCATTAAATGAATCATTTGCAATGATACAGAAAAACGCATGCAGGTGCCCTTAATCACACTTTAACAGATGTAGTAATAGTATCGGTTTTTTGACCAATCTGAAAGCAATCGTCGTATACGATGTGGGAGGTTATCTCATGCATTTTAAATGGTGTATGGGAATTCAATTTTTTTTCAAACTTTGAAGTGGCTGCTCCGAGTAAATGAAATTGAAATTGCAATTCAGAATGTTGACTTAGCACTTGATCATTATTGGATTTATGATGATGTTTGGTATTGTTCAGTAGGCGAAGGACTTTCTTTAAACGTTTGTTGAGTTTATTAACGTATATGAGCTCCAACTGTGTGTGTCAAGCCTGTGGGCAGTCGATGCTACCCCTAAATTACATAGCTGCGGCAGTCTCCGTCAGTCCCCTTGTGTGTTGGTGATAGTCTATATTAGTGAGTTTTTTCGTTGATGATAATATGTTACGCTGATGGCTTGTTTTTACGTTGTGTTTATAAAGTATTCGAGATTCGATGCATCGTGGGTAGAGTGATCTTTTCACGTTTGTTGGTATTTGGACGCCTTTCGTCGATGCTTGTTGGGTGGGATTATAGATGCCTGTCTTTCTTGAGATTAGCCGTTCACCTAGTGTGTCATATCCAGATTCATCGTTGCCGTAAGAAATAGAAGTGCTTACTTAGGCTTGTTTTTTATGGCTTCTGCTGCTGCTGCTGCTACTGCTACTACTGGGTGAGAATTTAGGAGACTGCTGCCGAGTCATTAATCGACGTCGACTTCAGTTGCCAGCCACAAATCAACTCGTTATCGAGCGAAGTACTAGTTGACTAGTCTTAGTATATATATCTTTCCGATTGCTGGTGCCTTGCCAGATGGAATTGGAAGGGAGGGAAAAGCGAGAGAAAAAGACAATGCCCCCTAAAGGTCGGTGTCAGTGAAGCTGAAAAAGATAGTAGTCGTGGCGAGGCTGCTGGGAGCCAGGCCCCTGTTGCTGCTACGACCTGCCAAACGGATAATCTGTGGCGATGACAATAATCGAATGGATCGGGTGTGGGTTGCGCTCGAGGGCAAACGGCCGAGAGCCCTGGGCCAGCCGACCTGCGGTTTGCTTACGAGATCGATCAAGTAGCGAAAGGGTTAACCGGCATCGCTGCCTCTGAGGCTGCACGCGAGCGAGCGAGTTGGCGAACGAGCTGTCATTTCACTGCTAATTTATACCTTTATGCGCAGATGTCTATTATGATTAGTCTAACTACTCTCGGGGGATTTTGCTTCGGATCAAATCCGTTGTCAGCATTGACGGGAAATGAAGCCAGACCATCCCTCCTCTTCCCCTGAAAAAAAACTGTACAAACTACAAGACACTGGAGATGGGTCGATTTCTTTCTCTTTTTTTGCCAAACGATCGGGCGAGTGAGATTTGGCTTTTTATTTTATTCATTTGAATGACCCTTCAATTTTTTCTAACCACAGGTTGTTGATAAATTGGTAGTTGAAGAACATGACTAAATATGAAAATTGTAAAATTTATAGTTGAATAACAAAACAAATAGTTTTTCGATCTATACGATTTAATAGGCGTGGATAAAAGTATAGATTTAGAGTTGTATTTTATTATTATTTTTTATTACAGACCTTTGGATCCAATATTACACAAACATAACAGAAAAAACACATCATTAAAAACAAGATTCACATGCTAATACAAAAGCTTATTGAAAGCAGAGCATTGTGATTTAAAATTGAGGCTTACAAGAAAAGGTTTTTTTTCTTTTTTCTATTAAAATTTTTATTTATTTTATTTTATTTTATTTTTATTTTATTATCATACGTCCCATTGGGACAAAGAAGTACAGAGTAAATAGGTAAGGCCTTAATGACAAAATATGGTATGTTTGAATAGTTGTTTTTTTAAAATGATGGCAGGTAGTTAAACATGTATTGGACGAACAAAATGGAAACATTATACTCTATATACCACCACCGCCGCTAGCGTTGGCTCGAAGCTGACTCGATAGGAGGGTGCTGCAACGCGAGAAAAACGATTATCGATTCGATTGGGAAAGTCGGGGTGATTGATGTTCATGACCTTGATCACCACCTCGCATTATTCATTCGAAACGACGCATCGCTCGGTACGTGCGCTGGACTGTAGATACGTGCGACAATACGAAGGGACTCGGGTTTTCGAAGCTCGACTAGATTCATGATATGTGACGTTTGTTTAGCTCCACCGAGATAACGCAACACGATATTGTGTGAAGCACGTTTTTCTTGTATCGGAAGAAGACCTTTTGTAGGTTTATTTATTTCTGTGCACTCGTTGACGAGATGTAATTTCAACCAGACTAACGAAGAAATTAAACAATTCGGCTAACCATAGACAGTTAACGATGAAAAGTTACTTCACACATCATTTGTTGTTATTGAATTTTTTTTGTACTATCTTTGTCTTGTACTCTTACCTATAATTGTACTTATGGGATGTTTTAAAATTGTACAAAAATTCCCAGGTGTTATGTTTTCTTATTTTATTTTATTTTATTTTTTATTTCATTTTATTCTGCACGCCGAATAGCACAAATAAAATATACAAATATATAAACAGTTAAATAAATCAATAAACATTTATCAACAAACATTTATCCCCCAACCAACATTAACCAGCATCTACCAACAAAAATTTATTAATTAATTTATTACTGTTTGTTTGTATCGATCTTTATGGATTGTTTTTTGTAAATAAAAATAAATAAATAATTGGAAATCTACTACAAAGAATGAAAGAAAGTGTTATTATTTTATTTGGTCAACGAAAGAGTCAACAAAACCTTTCATTGTAATATAATCGATTACGTATTTTAAAGTGTTGGGAAAAGATATCTTTTCAATACTCTTCCGATTTGAAATTGCCCTTTTACGAGTCAGGAAGTGCGATTTTGACTTTAATAGAGTCAGCTGAAATGTTTATAAACATACCGATAAACGCAGTGGCTTAATTACGATCTTGATTCAATATTGAATGTTCATGTTGTGAAAGCTCATTCGGTCCCTATTGGATCGCATAGAATAATAAATAAATGAATAAATAAATAAATAAATAAATAAAAATAAAAATACAGATTTGCCACAAGGATAAACGCGTGCCTGTTAACAGCTAGAATTCCGTAACTTAAGACATTTCGAGAAAACTGATGAAAGATTCTAACAAGCTTCGTGTGTCAGTTTAGAGTAACCTTAAATCGTGCCGAAAATGTGGGTCAGGTATCTTATGTTCACTTCACGGTAGGGTAGTGCTAGGATAACGATTTATTTTATCTTTCAGGGCATGACAAACATCATGACACTGACACGTTAGTAGTAGTAGTGTGTTATGTTCAGTGCGATAACTCGTATTCGTAACAAGTGTTCCCTAATCGGTGGGAACGAGTGATTAGTTTTAGTGGAAAACCATCATGGCTTGGTGAGGGCAAAATTGTAAACCTGAGAGTTTTATCAACGTGCCTAGTTCCGTTGTGATTAATCTGTCTATCGACAGATTTCCCTACAAGCTATTTCAAACACCTTCCTTTTCTTATTCGAAAAACACCTTTAACATGTATTCATCATAATTGCACCAAAAGTTGTTCTCGTGTTTAAGAAGTTATTTTTCAGTCATATTTTACATTGTACCATGTAATTTTTTTTCGTTGTTTTATTCCCAGTGGATGTTAGTTATTAAAAAAAAAAATAAAAATGGGTTTTTAAGAGGTCATCATTATAGGCGATCGAATTCTAGATTTCTGGAAATGAGGGACTTTTTGGGAGCGAAGATGGAAATTGATTTAGGAATTTTCGAATTTTTTGTTTATTAGCACTTTCTTAAAAATATTGAAGGGCAAGATGCTGAAGTTGCTTCGAGCAACTGATTTATTTATTTATTTGCATCCCGGACAAGGGAAAAAATTCAAACGAGTACAAAATGAGATTAAATACTTAAAACAAACAATACGGATCAAAAGTTATTACTATGTAATTCATATTTAAAGATGTGACTTTTGAAATGGGAACAACTGTTGGTACAATTGCGAGAGTGACAGGTGGAAAGTTTTCGGATGGGAAAAGGAAGATTGTTCCAAAGAGGGAAAGTGTTGTAAGGGAATCTACTGACTTGATGGTTAGGGACGTTATTACGAATGATGATCTTTTATTGTTGGGTGGATCGATTATTCAACGATTGGATGAAGGAATCTTTTATAAAGGATAACGGTTGCGATTTCGTTTCTATTATTTGTTGTTTGATGTAATTCATTGGTCTTTGGGAACATGTGCTAAGACAAGTAAATATAATGATAAGCCAAATTGTTTTTTCAAATTGTTCAAAAGAGAGGTTTTTCTGGTGAGAAACTCCACAGAGTACCTCTGGTGAGCAACAAGGTGATCTTCACTATAACTATAACGTGATTCTAACTATATTATGTTGCTTTCTTCTAGAATATTCAGAAAGTGGTAAAGTAACAAACTAGAAACAGTACTGGGTGGGGGACATTTTGATGTAAAAAGTTCATAAGTGTGGCTTATCATTCTATTGCCCTATTACCCTTTAGTTAATATCAATGAATTAAATAGGATCAGCTATGAGCAAGCCGAAAATAGTACATCCTCAAGCTATTCCGTAATTTGAAATCTTATCTTTGGAGTTTATTTGTCGGCAAGATGGGAAGCTTACACAGCTCGTACGAGTCCAATTTCTCGGATGATTGAGCATCATTCCATCTCAACGAGGAAACATTCATCGGAAATCGTTTATATCATCTAAAATCATATCCAACAAGCGTTAGTTAAATTGCGTGCAATAGTAATCAATGCTTCGAGACCGATCACATAAAATAAACTGTGCTATTGAATATTCTACAGTACATTACTTCAGTACGAATTTAGCATAAGTTAATATGCTTAAAGAGAACTTAATTAAAGATGGTATTTTGTTTATTCAGAAAGCATCGCTGTCGTCGCCACTTGGGCGACTCGGTCGTGTCGTCTTTTCTGTAAATGTCGGGCTTTTTTTTTCTCATTATTTTTTGTTTTACCAGTTTTGGTGGTATGGAGAACATGATGATGGTAAACAAAACTTTAAAGGAGCCCGATGGGTCAGAGTGGCGAAAGCAGATAAACGTCAACCCTCGACTTCTCGGTACTGTCAACAAATCCGAGAGAAGGGGTGGAACTCAAGGGAGAAGGGCGGAGCGACTTTAAACTCTCGTTAAGAGGTTGAAGTTTCGCGTACGAGGTCGCTTTTATCTCGCGTTTAATTTGATAAACTCGAGCGTCAGTAGCAGCTGGAAACAGTTGCCAACTTGCAGTCAAACAAGATAAAACAATTTTCGCGTTTTACGTGTTGGGCTAGTCTTGAGACTAGAAGATGGATATGGATATGGATTTCGCGTAAGTAAAGAAGACAGCGAATACCGTTTTCTAGCTAGCGGATGAACCACTGTCGGGTGACTGGTGACATTTTACTGACAAAGCTACGTCATATCGTGTAGTGTGGAGTTGAGGATTCGTGCCTGTTTCTTTTATCGTTCACCCACTGGTTTCTTTCTTTCTTTTTTATTTTGTCAACTTTTAGACGCTGGAATTGGACTTTTTCCGATGGTGAAAGGGTGATGTTGGTTGGCGAAGTTGGTGGGTCGTTGGAAGCGCTCACTGTCGTTAAGTGTCGTTGTCGTGTTGGTTTCGTTCGTCGTCGGGAGGAGGGGGAGAAGGACAGATGGCTGTACGCCAACCACAGCCGCCCGCAACGAGATGTTGCTTTGGATGGTTTCCGTGGCAACCGAGGCTGGCGACGCTTTCAGCATCGTGACACCATTTCAACTCGCTTTCTTGCTTGCTTTCGTGCTCATCCACTCCCGCGTTCGCTGACAAACTCATCGGACGCTGAGAAAATGTTCAAGTTTGGCGGATAAGTTGTATTATTCTCGGCATCGTTTTTTATATAGCTTTGCTGCCAAGATAGAAAAGTTTCCAGTGGAGGGGTTTCTCCGCGAAACGCCTAATTGTGTGTGGAATGGATAAAAAAGTTGCGAGTTTCAGTCGTTGCCAAGAGAGGCGAAAAGCAACTTCCTCTTTACCATTCGGCTTCGAGAGGTCGTTGAAGCGATGACAAAAATAAGAAAGGTTAAGTAGGTGAAGAAATCTCACGCCAGCGAATAATAACGGTCATGTTGTTGTTTTCTTGACCAGTGGGAACTAGATAAACATTATATTATAGTGCAAGTTGAGAGACAACGAAAGCTGTCTTCAGTTTCGAAACATTCTGATTGGTAGAAGTGTCACGAATTTTTTTCTTGTGTAGTTTTTATTTATTGTTCGAAGTGAACAAAAACTACAAAACAAAACACACGATGAAACAAGAATATAAATACAATAATAACAACATTTGCGATATAGGTCTTACGAAATGCCTATTGCAGAATTTGTCATGTACCAAGAATTGGTGAAATTGGAGGACGAGAAGTCGATGGCAAGAAGCTGTCGTCACAGTTGTCTGGTTATTGACAATTACGTAGATGGATTCTGTGTATCGTCTAGCGTAAAGTTTGTATTTTGTTTTGCCTTGAAACATCTTATTTGGCCCTTTTGAAACTGTAGAAGATAAAATACAGTATTAATAAATTAAAAAAAGACTGAATATCAATGAACAACATAAAAAGAGTTAAAATATTTAGATTGATTTTAATTGATTCGCAACTCCAAAGGGTCAAATACAGTAAAAAACAAACACAAACAGAATTGGTATACGCGCAATACTCGTTAATTATTATCATCATTATTTCTTTATTTCCGGTCCAAAAGGACCAGCACACTGGAAAATAAACATTTTTAATGGTAATAAAATGTCGTACATCAATAAAATCTCTCTCTATAAAATGCTAGATTGAAATTAAGTCTTAAGCTTTTGGAGTTGCTGTAGCAACCAGTATACAAATACTGCTCATTCCCATAGCAATATTGATTGTTAGAGATAGCACGTTTCCGAGTTATTGTTTCAAAAATCAAAATTTAAAAAACTTTCAATTTAACAACAGCACTGTACCACGTAGTACTGGATAAATAGTTCACTATATACTCCTATTATATTCACTATACTAACATGAATCCCCCGAAACACGTGGTTCACCATAACAAAGTGAATGTTGACTCTGTGGGCCAACGGTATGGAATTACAGACGAGTCCGGTGGGACTCCGGTGGATTTCAAATGTTTGGAGTGGATTTCTGCAGCATGCGTGAAGCCCAATTCGTGAAGCCCAATTCGTGTAACCTTGTGCATAATATTTTTACAGAGTCTATAGCATAGAACAAAGCTTTTTTTACGTACATTAAATTGATAATATAGTTACGATGAAAAAATTATTACCTCGCAAGCAATTTTTTCAACATTAAAACTTATAAAAACTAATAAAGCCCACCCTCTTGTAATTATAATTCCCAAAACATTCTTACATTCACATCCTAATACTATTTTAGTACTTACAAACAGAATACAGCACATTTATGATTCAGCGCAATACCCAACCGAATAGAAAGTAGCTTCTATATTCTCTAAATTTAAGTGGGGGCCTCAAATTTTATCACATCATATAGACCCATAGCCTCATTCCCATTTATCTCAAAACTTGCTGATAACATTCTTTTTTCCGAATTAATAGAATCGATCCATCTAACCACCCCGTTATGTGCCTAGAGTACAAAACCTAAAAAATTGTTTATCTTTTTTCTTTGTCACTTAATAGATACAATTAATGAATGCAAATCTAATAATCAAGATATCCTTTTAGCAACTACCGACATAGCCAAGGCATATGATTCTATTTCTCGTAACGCCGTCATTAATAGCCTTATCCTCCTTGGTTTATCAACTAAATGTCTTCTTTTATTACACAATTATTTAACTGACCGTTTCTTCCAAATTGGAAATAACATACAAACCAGAATTTAATCCAACAACGGTGTAATCCAAGGATCTTCTTTATCAACAAATCTTTTGACGTAGGACTACGTCTTTCTCCGAGGTTGGGCTGATATTTTGAGGTTGAGCGCGCGCAAAGCAACGGAAGTAGCGCGGACGGAAGCAGTGCCGCCTATATACTCCGGCCTGT
>JAQIWH010008020.1:0-10724 GCA_034695005.1 Cryptops parisi | reverse complement strand
AAAAATATCTGTAGATTCTGTACTGGTGCAAATAAAACAATTGTATTATATAATTAATAATATTATATTAAACTATATTTCTTAATATGCGATCCTAACATAACAAATTAACTGACCTAACCTAACCTCAACTTTGGAGTTTAAAACTGAGTTGGTGCAGGTCTTGTATTAAAACTTGTCTTGTTTTCTCGTCTCTTCTTTTTAGTTTCTGTACATCGAAGCTGGGCCTCAAATTCGCACAATAGCTAATTTTGTTTTTTATTTACGTCAATATGGATGCATATATTGACATATATTAGTCAGGTATATAAGTTTAATGTCGAAATTCCATGAGCCATAATAATAAAACTCACCCTAATTTTCAAGGGTTTGTGATGTCCACAACCTTGGTTGATACTAATTTTTCATCATCCTAAATTGTTATTCAAATTTGAGATGAGGAGCAATTAAATGGCGAATAGGATATTAAAAGCTTCACAGGAAATAAATGATTATCAAGAGCCCATTAGCTTGTCTCTGCAATTTCGAAAACAGAAAAAAATGACAAGTGACAGTCATTTGTGTTGAGTGTGTCACTTTTGAAATTTTTATTGTATTCTTACTTTGTATTTTCACTGATTAACTAGCTTTTGAAGGTTTTTCAACAACATACCTTTAACAGTTTGTTAAAAAACTGTTTCACTATAAAGTAGCCCTTAAGAGAGGAGGGCGAAACGCTGAAGTGGGTGTTGAAAAACCTTAAAAAGTCCACCAGATAAGTACCGTAATTTAAAAATCGTTTCATCAGGCGTAAAGGATCTAGAGCTATTGAGTGTGTCACCTCAGTGTTGGGCTTGACTGGCATGGAAATTAACTCGAATTAAAACTAAACAAACCAGGAAAGAAATTAACCGTTGGTTGTAAGTGGTTCGTTGCCGAAGGTCAACACCAACTCGTTTACCGAAAAAAAAAAGGAAAGACTTAAAATTAAAACTCCCACATGAAACAATCCTTGGAATGTATAATTAAAATTTTAATTGAACTGTTGTTGAATTACACTGTAGTTTATTACGATAACGGTGGTGGGAATAATGAAATTTAATGGTGATTTAAGTAACTCGACCAGCCGTATTATATATCTATAAAATTAGATCAGTTAGGGTTGATTGGAAACCTGGGTCATCCGGCCAGCGAAAGCTTGTTGATAGATCCCATATCATGCTAAAAAGAGCAAAATTTATAGCTTGGGAGAAAATTTGAAATTCATGGTTTCGAATCAATGAACCTTGGTTATTCTCTTAAAGCACTCCTAACTGCCTCATTTATGGACGGTGGTTTTTTTTTTTTACTCTGCTCCACTTTATTGCACTATATTATGCCATTACGGTGATGCGGTCTCGATGAGCTAACATCCACTTTACTTGCCCTGTGTAAGCATGTAAAAGGTTCTAATGAAGTTAAGCTAATGAAAAAAAAAATTGGAAGTTAAAATATACGTCCAAAAAAAGAGACCATCTTGGTTTTTTTATTGATCGACTGAAAATATTTACATTAATGTTGAACATAAACACTCTTCAAATATGTCAGTTTAAAGCTGGTGAAGTTATGTGACAAGTTAAATGACACCATTATAGTGACGTGTTGAAAATGAATTAAAACCTTATCATATGCATAAGTGTAGTTAATTATGGTTGAATTTGAATTGCATTTTTATAATGATCGATTCGGATTAATTAAAATAGTTTGAGTACGTGAATTAAAATTTATGGTCTGTGAACAACGGTGATTTACGTTATCAATAGTAAGATTATTGATAAACTTGTAGGTATAAAGTATCAATATTTTGACGTAACATGCTACTCAGTGTGATAAAGTTTCAGGTGGTTTGATTAAAAATCTAGAAATATTCGATTAGATTACGCTACAAGTAGTCTTCTGTTTATCAGAAGGTGATGCGAAAATTTCGCGTTATAGAAAAATTGTATGTCAAAATTCTCTTAAAATGGACAAGCTCGTGCTTTATTCCAGCAGTGGCCCACAGCCACTGCTGGTGGAGTATATACAAGGTGGCCCAATAGTTACTTACACATTCTAAACTTGATTAAAACATTTGCTTTGCAATGGGTAGCAAACTTTGTGGCACCCTGCATAATAAAAACAGCAGGTGGAAGAGATTTCAGTTTGCTACACTTCAGGATAATAATGGCGAAATATCAAAACTTTCTGCTTATAAGGAGTATTTGAAAGGATTTGACTCGTGAAATAGCCAAATTCGATACAGTATAAAAACTCGCATATATTGAATATTTCCTGTATATTCTATTGCAATATAATATTGTATTGAAACTAAATTCACAGCATTAACCAAAATGTATATCATAGCTGTATATTGTTTGTATGTACAGTACATAGTTCATTTTTATTTCTTTATATTACGTATACCAAAATTTAACACTAAAACTACATCAAACAAAAATATTTCGCATATAACGAGTATCTGGAGGATTTATTTAATCATATAATGGAATGAATTACCTCTTAAGACTATGATCTGTTGTATTTACTTGTAGGCTATTGAAATTATACTAACTGCAGATTGGGTTTGATCACTCCATAGAGCTACAGTATATATGGTGCTATCATATTTTATCTTGTATGCTGATAGTTGATTGAATGTATTTTCATATGATCTGGTAACATTTGCACTTTCCAATGAGATGGAAAATTTAGAAGAAAAAAAATAATAGCAAAATCGCATATAATTAAATTAAGTTAATCGAGCAGTCAATTCGCATAAACCGAGAACTTCCTGTTATAATAATTCAGAATCGGAGCTGATTATTATTCTGAACCTATCCATATATTTTATTATTTTTTAATAGGTCTATCTACCTGTTATAAGGGAAACATTTCATAACTAAGCTTATTTTCATAAATTCATGAAAGCCATGAAAACTTCCGGATTAGGTCTATATGGAATTAAAGGAGGTTCAAGTGTGTATTTGATGTGTCAATCAGCATAAATTCACAACGGAGGAAACTTAAACCAATGTCATGTGTAATGCCCTCCATTTCCTTGATTTATGTTACTGTTTTTTTGTTTTCTCGTTTTTTAGTGACCGACTTGTAACCTGATTTAGAATGAACTTCCCATTCATATGAATGGAGACTTTTAACTGTGCCTGTGAATGGATTATGTTTTCAGTAGGCTTACTGTAGCAAGTTTATTCCATCATTGATGATGAATGAACTCTTCACACCTGCATTCATTGTAGGGGTTATTCTATCATATCAGTATTATATTCTGTTTATTACAAGTAAATAAACACACATCCTTTTTTTTCAGTGGTGTTGAATCATGAAGTTTTGGTTTGCGTGATGCAACATTTGTTAAGCTTTCAGCCTTAAATGATTCAATTATTGACAGGATTTAATTATACAGCATGCTAATGTTATGTTATTTTTTTGTTTCTTTTTGCAGACCGATTCTATTAAGTACTTTATGGACAATTTAGACAGGGTAGGAGAAAAGGTAACCACACCATTTTAATGTTACAGTAGTGCACTGATTGTATTTAATTGTAGGGTAGTGTCAACACTTAATGTAATTGTAGGGTAGTGTCAGACAATAATGGTACAAATGGTAATGTTTGATGTAGAGTTCAGTTAATTTAGAGAAATATGGTTAGGAGGTTTTTGTATTTAATTTATACATTATAAATTTGTGTTTTATGTTTAACTATAGTAGTACATACAGGGTGCTTCATCCCAAGTGTATTGGAGGAATATTTAACATGGGGGGGGGAGTACCTTGAAATTCAGGGTCATCTAATCATTGTTACATCGAAAACCACGAGTTGTAGCTACCAAGTCATATGGCCAATGGAAAGGCCAATGGTTCATTTAGGTTATGTAGCCAAGGGCCCATTTTGTTTATTTCCATCAATCCAACTGAAATATAAATTGAAACAATTAATAGAAGCTTAGAGTTTGGATCACCTGTGTAATGCAGGGTAGTGATACGCTGCTGGCAATCTACAGCACTTAACTTAACCAAGGTTAGTTTTATAAAACTAACCTTGACTTAACACACCACATTGGAAAACTATTGCAACATTGTTGTGGCAAGTGAGATGATATGTACCTGTTTGTATAATCAGAGTTGTGTTAATTAGCAGCTCAATAAGCCGATTCCCACTATCATGGTAACATGGCAGTTTGGCTCGAGATTTTCAGTGTGACCAATGGAAATCTCGAGCCGAAATGCTGCTTTAGTGGGAATCGGCCTATGGTTGACCCATGAGTATCGTCCATCTTAAATTCTGTAGGATGGATAGGTTATGAAATTGTATATTTAAATTTGTCAATCATTTTGATTGTAGTCGGGATATGTTGACCTAGCCATCCTTACAGTGATTAAGATGGACCAGATGGTACCCAAAGGTCAAACTGCTAATTAAAACAACTGTGTGTACAGTGTTCAATATGGCCACTCTCCATATCCATAACAATGCAAGCTTGCAATCACTTGTACAGGTTGTCATAGACAGCTCACTTTGCCACCTTGCACCCACTTGCCACAACAACATTGCAACATACCATCACAACAATGTTGCAATGGGTGTACCTGTTGTAGTATGTTACTACCTTGGGTGCTGTGAATTGCAGGACAATGTATAACTACCTTGCACCACACAGGTGATTCACTCTAAGCTTCTAAGGGGTCTATTGTTTCAATTTTTATTTTGGATTGTTGGAAATAAATGAAACTGGATTTTGACTAAATGAACCCTTGGCTACAATATGAATTGATAGCTACAGCTAATGGTTTTCAATGTAACAATGAGATGACCTTGAAAAAAAATTTGAAGGTCTTTTTTTGAGATATTCTCCTGATACACTTGAGATGAAGCACCTTGTATACAGTACAAAACAACTTATTCGAACACATTCTGAGCTTTATACGAAATACAGTATTCATATCAGCATGTGCAGTTTCTAACCCAACTTTAAAATTTTTTAGAACAGCGCTTAACGTATACATATTTTGGATCCTTTCTTTAGGATTATGTTCCAAACAATCAAGATATTCTCCATGCAAGGAAAGCGACAAAAAGCATCACCGATTTTGTCGTTCCCATCAATGCAATTCCATTTAGGTTCATCGATGTTGGTGGACAGAGGTCTCAGCGACAAAAATGGTTCCAGTGTTTCGATGGTGTCACATCGATTTTATTTCTAGTGTCTTCCAGTGAATTTGATCAACTTCTATTAGAAGACACGTAAGTAATCCTATTGTTGATTGTTATTTGTATGTACAAAAGCTTTCAATGTAATAGCTTGTATAAATAGACTTCCCGTTGCTTCTATGTGCACAGGAGCTTGAGGCATTGCTAACACAATTGCTTATTATGAGGTGAGGTGCCGAATAGTATAAGCATGGTGATAAAATCAGAACTTGTTCAGACAGACACTAGATTAAAAATAGATACCACAAATAAACTTCTAAGTAGTTAATGTTTAACAGCAGGTTGTCGATGAAAGATGTGTTCTTTATTGTTGTTTATAAAAGTTCGAAGAACTCGCTTTCAAGATGATGTGTTCAATAAGTCGAATCGCTTTTGCATATTGATCCTATCTATTTAAATATTGTAATGTTAGTGAATGCTGTAGTGGTAGTTTTATAGTGTTAGTGAATATATATTTCATAAAAACATTTATGTTTGTAAAGGAACTAAAATATTTTATAATCAATTTGTAAACAGCTACATGTTTCTTATTTTGAAATCACAAATGGCCTTTTTTATTTACACATGTTCCAAAAATAGAATTGACACAAATTATTCAGTACAAAGGCATTACTACACTGTAAGTTGTTATAACAACTTACAGTGTTATAACAACTTACAGTGTTATAACAACTTCTTTTGCAGTTGTAAAATAACATTCGGTGTAAAGCAAGATTGGCTCTAGACCATAACCTACATTAACTTAAAGAAAATCTAAAATGACAGCCAATCACATATGGTAATTGGATACATGTAACAATTAGAATAGTGAAATGTGGATTGAAGTTCATGGTTCAATGTGGAACTAATATGGTTCTGAAAACAATAAGGCAATGACACTATTGACTTATTGTTTAGAAACATTTAAATACTAACATTTAACATTTAAATATGAGTTTATCGAATGATGTAAAAAATATACCATTAATGTCAATGTGGTGTGTTTTTGATTAAAGTGGAGATAAAATTTATTGTTTATAGGCCTATATGAACGTTGTACATCTCTAACATAATAATGCATATACAGGAAAATAGTTTATGTACAGAATAATAGTACATGTATTATGTATTAGGATAATAGTACATGTATTATGTATTAGGATAATAGTACATGTATGTATATTCATGCAAAAGTGATTCTTGAAACCGTACCGATCACTGGTATCAGTCTGTTAAATCATTAAAAGTTGCATTTGTTGTGCTTTGTAGAAGAAAAAACTCAGGTTTACATCGGATTAAAACAGTTTTATATGAATGTATTTTGGTCCATATAAATTTATTAATGTATTAAAATGCATTTCACATTGAACAAACAAGAAAAATAGAAGGTCAGAGGAAAAAAACAATAAGGAGTGGATCCAAGATTGAATTTTGGATTCAAGACGCTTTTAAATTATTCGAAATTTGTGCAATGAATTCCTGGCATTTGCAAACACAATTCAGCATTTTCTAAATCCTCTTTCGATTTTCGAAAGAGTTTGTAGGAGCTTGTTGAGTTTTGTTTTTTCTTTTCATATGTTGATTCATCTGCTTGTCTCTCGTGATCATGACTGCTGGTGAAATCATTAACATTTTATAGGTTTAAGATTAATAGAGAAAAAAAAACGCTTGTCTGCAGATGACATGAAATGTTTTATGCAACTTTTGAAACTTGATTTATTATTCAATTTAAAACTGCTTCTAGGCTTGAATTGTGGGGACATGTCGAATAAATGTTCACTGAATCGGTAGGCATAATACAGCAGTCAATATGCAAATGACAAAAATGTTAATTCTGTATATATTTTCCTAGAGCACTGAGCTAGAAAAAACAGAGATCATATTCTTTTCACTGTACTCATCATTAAAAGCATTGGTAGCAATGTTGGCTTTCTATGTATAGGGTGTCTGCAATTTCGAAGTCCCAGCTTGCTTTGAGGATTTTTTTTAAGGTTATTTCAGGCTAATGCTGGTTTTCCTTGGGTTATTTTTTTTTCTCATCCCAATGGATTTATTAACTTTCTTTCTATTTTGCTTTGAAGCTATAATTTGTTGTCTTTGCATGGCTTGTTAGAATGTTCGCAACATTGCTCGCTTTAATGCTACGAACAGTGTGTCATTGCTTGACTTCTACATGGCATGACTGAATCCAGGTTTCATATGCATACTGCAGGAAGAGTCTTAAAAAGTGGAAATGGATTTAAGAATTTCAACATTTATTTGAAACAAATAATATTAAACTTTCAACGCAATGTTAAAACTTAATAGTAATTTTAGTTGAGTGCAGAAATAATGAATGGAAATATAGTAGGCTACAGTTACCTTTCATACTCCACCAATTGGTTAACCACATTTTTTTATTTAGTATGAATTTATGCAGTTTGAAATTTGTTTTGATAGTGGATAATTAGTATAGTACTATCTGGTAGACGAATAGTAATGAAGATTACTTCATTATAAAATAAATCTGATTTGCTCAATTTGGCCTCTACTTTATTATATTAATTTCTTCATAACTAAATTGAGCTGAAAGGCTTTCTGTTACAAGCAATTTTTTGTTCGGCCAGCAATTTGTGAACCACTGTGACGTCAGCTCCTTCCCCAACCAATTGAAAACTGGTTGGCAAAAAGCTGACTTCACAGTTGGCCACAAATTGCTCGAGTTGTCCTACACAAAATTGCGTGTCAGAAGGCCTTTAGTCTTTTTAACTGCGGTAGGTATTTTTCACAAATGCAACTCCCATTGAGAAGTTGGGAGGAAAAATAGCATAAAATTCACTTACGTCGTTATTCCTTAAAATACATATCGTTTTACAAATCGTTTTAGATACAAATCGTTACAAATCGTTTTAGACCAGTTTATAGCATAAAGACATTGGGTTGCATTTAATTTTTACTTTCAGAATTTTTGGAGCAAGAATATTGTAAATCTGAATTCTTTTGTGATTTCTTTCTTTTTATCGCTTCACTTCCCCTGGTTGTTTCACTTGCTTGTTTCCCTTTTAAAACAATTGTAAAAATCTTTGGAAAAATGGCATAAAATTTATAAATTAGCACGTATTTGGAACAACGGTGTAATTGGATTTTTAAATTAGCCCGCAACTTTAGGTCTGTTAACTAAAGTTGACAAATTTTTTGCAAAACTTGTTCCTTTTCCTTTTATAAATATACACTTGATATACAGTTGATAGGAACTTTTTTAATCTTAAATTTGAAGGTGCCAGAAGTTTGTGCCCATTTTCTTAAAACTACATTTTTTAGTTGTGCAACTATTCCACCCAACTCTTCAATTACATTATACCCATAAATTATAGATTCAACTCCACTAATCTCCTTGTTGATTTGTATTCATCTTTTTTAAACTCTTTGTTTCCCTGGATTACAAAGTTTTTCAACACTATGACAGTTATCCTGGATTTACATCCCTTTTTTTTTAAACCTAAAACTAGGATGTAAAATACTGAATTAGGTTCAAGTGTCGCCAAAGAAAGCTTGCATAGGAATACTGTTTTTTTTTGCATTACTAGATTAATAATTGAAGGACTTGATGTAAAATAGTGTTAAGTAACATTTTTACACGTTTAAAAATCTGAACTTGTTTTGCTGTCTATAGACTACTTCACACTTTTTTTGCACATGTTGTTTTGCTCAAAACCATTCGTTAAAGGAAGTTAAAATTGCACCTGACAAGTTCCCAACTGCTTCCAATTCATTTTTGACAAAATGTTACTCAACACTCTTTTACACCAGGCCCTTCAATTCGATCCAATTGAAAAACTATTGAAACACTAACCTCTTCTTTTTTGTCTTTCGTTTAGGTCTGTAAATCGGTTAGTCGAATCGCGCGATATATTTGAAACGATCGTCAACAATAGGTTTTTCTGCGAAGTGTCTATAATTCTATTCCTCAACAAAACAGACTTGCTAACGACGAAGTTAAAGAAAAATGACATTACTTTCTCGTACTATTTCAAAAACTACCAAGGGGATCCCCACGATTTAGTTAGCGTTCAAGCATTCATTCTAGAAATGTTCGATTCCGTGCGAAGGGACCGCAAAAGGACACTTTTTCATCACTTCACGACCGCAGTTGATACTGAAAACATCAAAGTGGTATTTAATTACGTTCGTGATACGATACTTCAGAACAATTTAAAACAGCTCATGTTGCAATGATCCAAATCGATTTGTTGGTTGCCCCCCCCCCTTACTTCCTCTATTATTATTATTACTATTCCATGTGTGCTCCTCTCATTCGTCTCTCGAATTTATTTTTTTTTGTAACTATGCTGTCTCGATTTTATTTTTATAATGGTCCCTGAAAAATTCATTCTTCAATTTGTTATGCATGAACCCAGTGTTTTGAATTTACCAAAAACAAAAAATGAATAAATGAATTTTTTGGGGACCATTTTGTGTATCTTCAGTACCTACAGTCAAAACGCAGAAAGCGTTTATTTCCCCCAAGAATTTTTTTTTCCGTGGTATTTATTACAATTTTCTATCAGTATTGATTTTTTTTTACTTCAAACTTACAACTGATTTGTAATTTTATTAAAAAATAATTTTTTTATATTTGTATATATATATCTTAATAATGATATTTGCAATTCCAGTATCTCATTTCACTGTGATCGTTACAGTGAAAATCTGCATTGGATCGATTTCAAAAAAAGCAAAATAAAAAATAAAATTATTGTATTTAATACATTACAAAATTACATTAAACTATGTTATAGTTAGATTTAATATACATACTGTATTAATTGTATAATATTTTCGTACTGTTACAATGAAAATATCGAGTTACTTTTGGAATTTTCCGAGTTATTTAGTCACAATTACTGCACTTTTGGAAAATCATTTTAATATCAAAAACAAAAATTGGATTATCATTTTTTATTTCAGTTGAAAATCCAGTGCAGATATATGTATACAATTTTGTGATACTCATAAAATATTTTTTACTTAAAAGCGAAACAAGCTAAGATTGAATGCTGCAACATTAACTATTATCTGTGAACCACAATGCAATTTTCTTTTTGAGAAACTTTGCACAAACCTAAGTTTGTCCAACTTTTTTGTTTTTCCTTCAAATATATTTAATCAGGAAATTTTTTGTTCACAAACCATTATAACTTTGAAATTCCCAGAAATCCCTATGTCAAAAATTTGAGTGTTTTTTTTCTGAATGTGACATATTTTGAAATATTGTTTGTTTTTTCAATGGCGAAAAGAAAATTCAAAATTTCTGGGACCGTTTAACTGTTTGGGGTACGCAAGCAGTTCAGTGTACTTGGTTTGTGGGTTTGTTTTGCTGGAATAAAAGACGAATCGTACATTTAATACATTTTGGTTTTTTCCCTAACTTAACCTGAAAAACAAACCCGTAACCAAGTACAAGCAGGGCCGGATTTACACTATAAGCTAAATAAGCTACAGCTTAGGGCCTCACAGTCTGGAGGGGCCTCAGTTTTA
>JAQIWH010008019.1:0-10724 GCA_034695005.1 Cryptops parisi | reverse complement strand
AAGTACAAGTACCGTAGTTTGTACTTAAATACAAGTACCAAGTACTACATATTACAAAGTACTTAAATACAAGTACCCAAGTACTGAAAATGTACTTAAAATGTACTTGTTACGTGTACTTAAGTACGTGTACTTAAGTACTCGGTATCCCTGCTCATAATTGAAGTCAATATAAAGAGTATAAAAACAGCTAGAATCATACGCTAATGGATTAGAATAATTGACATTGATCACACAATTATTGCACCAAATTTTTACTTTGTCAAAAGCATGTTTTCAAGTAATTCGACCCAAAACATAGCTCATTCAGTGATAGCTCACTTTGAAGCGATTCACTGAAAACAGTACGTGTGAAAACACGTTTTCAATGATTGCATCAAAATTTCATTTTTCTATGTTTAATATAATGTTATTTTCAATTTATAATACTTTTAAACACTAATTTTTTTGTTTTAGTAATAACTTGAACTTTTCAGAGAAACTTTCTCACATTTTGTAAATGCAAGTTTTTTTTGTTATTATCATTAAGGTTAATTTTTATTTTTTTAAAAATTCAGTTCATCGTTTTAGGAATTTTAATAATGTCGGGTTTTTTTAATGCATATAAAAAAACATGTTAATTGAACACGTTGAAAAATTATGTATATAAAAAAACAGACGAAAACTCGTCTATCAAATGCGTTTTATATATTCATGACTCGTCTGCCTATATTAGTTATCATACGGTTATTTCCAACTTGTTAATTCAATGTCACACAACCACTTTCTCGTTTCCATTTTTTATTAACTCTTATATTCATCAACCAGGAATTCATTATAAAATATTGGTTATTATTATTTTTTTTTATCGAAAATTTGATGGCATTCTTCAATTCATTTGACAATTCAAACAAGGTTGACAGAAAAATCTATGCAACCTATATATTATTAACGACACATTATTCGACCAATAGGAAATTAGTTTTTATATATATATATATATATATTAAAAAAAACTGTATGATGAGAAATTTGAGGGTCACCAGGTAAGAAAAACACGTTTAATAGTTCAAAGTCAAATGATGGTCACTGTTGTTGGCACATCATTTCTTAAAATATGAAATGTGTTGTACAGTAGTACTGTAATTATACGATTATTTTCATGATAATTTTTTTTTAAAAATCAGTTTTTTTTTTGTAATCATTAAAATTTTTAATACATAGGAAATGAAAAACTAACACAACAAACGAGGAAAAAAAAATTATGACTAACGTAAGACTATGTTTTGTACGTACACATTATTTCAGACATAAAGGACGAAGTGTTATATAATAAACATACACCTTTCAATTTTTCAAGATCTTTTCAAGACCGGTTTATTATGTATGTGTATCTACTTCTATACTATTTTAATTTTTGTTTTTTGTAATCAGGGCGTGGTGAATTTAATATAATTTTTTGGAAGAGAAAAAAAAAATCATAACTTTTCTTTCAAAATCAACTTTCTCCTCAATGTTATAAAATCTAGATGTCCTTTACTGATTATGTCGATTTTTCATATACAGGAGCCACAATAATGATTACGTGTATTACGCATTAAAAAACACTTAAACTACATATAAAAAAATGACTATTTTAAAATTCAGTTACTCATAAAAAAACAAAAAACATGATTATTTTGAGTTGTCAACTCGTGTTTTCATACACATACAAAAATTAAACGTAATTCTCATGTAAAAAGGCCTTAGCGCCCTAAAGGCCTAGCCCCATAGCGCCCTAAAGTCCTAGCTACTAGCACCCCAGTCTAGAGCCATTGCGCGTTAGGGCTCCTCTATACAAAAATAGTATAATGTATAAAATTATATAAAAGTAACTTGCAGTTTCTTCATATGCGTGATATTGCAATTTTAACGTTACGTTTATAGGTTTAATACGCTTCATAAATTCTGGTTCTAGTCCAATCATTTTACAGTTACAGTGTTAACATCGTTGAGTAATGAAAATTGATACACAAGTAAATATTTTATCGTTTATGTTTTCATAACAGAAACGAATGATTTCCAATGCAAATATCAATATTACGAACCAGTGCTTTTAGAATATCGTAAACAATCGATACACAAAAGAGCTTGTTGACATTTTGATACATAAATTGTATAGTAGCAGGCGGAACATTATCGTGTATCTTGAGTCATAATAGAATAAATAGATATATCGTTTGAATTGCTATTGAAAATAATATTATACTTGTTTATAGTTCCAAAAATGATCATCATACCAATATCGGTTTTATATAATATAAACATGCTCATAAAAATAATACGTTAATAAAAGTAATAATACGTTGTACTGTACAAAAAATAATAACTTCTTTCCTCTTAAGTCAATAATTTTTCAAACATAAACTATTTATTAGATTTTAATTAGCACTTATTAGTACTGTTCACCCCAATATTTACTGTTGTCAGTGTCGATTTATATTTATTTACGAATATAAATTTTGGTTTGTTATTGTCGGTCATGTGATGAAATTGCTTTGGTTATATAAAAGGTTGTTTTAGATTCGCTCAGGTTTAACTTTCAATGACATGTTAATTTTTTTATTATAATTCTTATTTATCAACGTAACACTTTCAATGACACGCTGTTGTCATCAATTTTACATAAAATAATGTACACAAAAAAAATCGATATTTTTTTTTAAAGCTTAACAACAAACATTTCGTAGAAAGAAATGTTTATGTTAATAATAAACATTATTCAATAGTCCATAAAATCATAGATACATACAATACTGTATATATTTATTAGACAACCATATTATTCTATTGTGTCTATAGCTTTAAAGTAATTCCATTGTTATTTGTTTCGAAATGAGCTTCTTGATGCTCTCATGTTATCTGCAGTAGATTCAAATAAAAGCATATTGGTACTAGTATTATGAAAGTTTTTCTTTCTGAGAATATTAAATATGTACGTTTACATTTTTTATCACTTTATGGTATGCAAGGTAATCATTCTGTTTATTCCATTTTTTTAGATCTCATTTGAAACATTTGTCCAGATTATTTAAATCTATTTAATACACATTTTCACTCCTAGTCTAATCACGTTACGAATTCGTATCCGATTTAATCTCCGAATTCATCACTCAGCCAATCATAAGGCATTGTGGTCACATGACCAGTAGCTTAACTGCCTTCTGATTGGCTGAGTGATGAATTCGGATGGGAATTCGTAACGTTACAGTTCCCCCCTTAACAAAAATGCTTTCACTGAACATGTAAGTAATTCTAACATTGATAAACAAAATTTCTGTTACTTATGATTTCGAAATATTTTTAATAAAAATAAAGGTACTTGTGGGTTAACCCCGGCTCTAACCGGGGTTAGAGCTCTTGGCTCTAACCAAGAGCCACCGATAGCGCTGCAGTTCGATCGATCACTGTTTGGTACACTTTGATCATTGTGGTAAACATGCACTTTGTGTTTTTGATGACGGGTTACTAGGTTAGGTTAGTCCGTTTTGGCTTGAGCGTTTGTCCCAGGCCCAACATAACCCAGTAATCCGTCATCATAACCCAAAGTGCATGAAAAAGGCTATACAAGAACTTCGAAGTTGAATGTTTCGATGTGATATAAATTGATGATTTATCAATATACACTGCTCACAAAAATTAGAGGATATTTCAAAATGGTACGTAGATTTTGAGATATCTCCTAATTTTTGTGAGCAGTGTATATCCAACGAGAGGATCCTCAAA
The DNA here is from genome assembly GCA_034695005.1 of Cryptops parisi. Taxonomy (NCBI): domain Eukaryota; kingdom Metazoa; phylum Arthropoda; class Chilopoda; order Scolopendromorpha; family Cryptopidae; genus Cryptops; species Cryptops parisi. The sequence continues at coordinate 6,980 of JAQIWH010008019.1, read as the reverse complement.
ATATAGACTTATATATAATTAAAAATTAGGCAAGTAACATGAACCAAAATAAATTAAATATTTGGTTTTAAAAATCTAATTAATATAAAAAATAAATGAAACGATGGCTTCTCTTGCTATAAATATTTTTGATGAACAATATTTCCACTTCATATCAATCAATACCATTCAATAACAACATTACATATTTATTAGGAAAATTCTTATAGACTAGTGGGGATTAACCTGTGGTACATGTACCACTGGTGGTACATTATGCCTTTCTGAGTGGTACAGAAATTCAATATATCGAAAATAAAGTTTCAAACAAAGTTTATTTATGTTTATAACAGGATAATGATGATCTCCAGACAACATTTTGAAGTTCTGTACATTTCAAACTATAATTTGTACATTCTGAGATCTGTACATTTCCAAATATAATGAAGTATACTGGTATTAACTATAGGCTAAAAATTTCTTCTAGATAAAGCAGTTTCACTGTATTGTAGTTGGGCCAAAATCTTTGTAAATGTCCCAGCTTCTGTTTGCTTCTGTGATATCCAAAATAAGAGGACTACACTTTTAAAATTTGAAGCTACGTACTTCATTGTGAAATTATTTTAATAAAATATCAGATACTGTTCATTGGACTATACAGTGTATTATCTCTGTAGATGCCATTATACGTTTACAATTCTCAGCTCAATCACTCACACTCACAAGTGAAGCTAATATAAAGAGTATAAAAAGGTTGTTTTTAAGTATAAAACGATATGTTTAGTTTAACATAATTGTCAATTATTTAATTTAATATTACACAATTATATACATTAATACAATATTACACAATGTCATAAAGCAAAATTACACAATCTTTATAAACTTGTCGATAGGTATTTTACAAACATTTTACATTGCCACATTTTAAACTCGAGATAGTTTTTAGTAAATAAAGTATGTAAACACTATAGAGGATTTTGTTGTAAATGATAACAATTTTTCAATGAATATTTCAAAAATATCCATTTCATGTTAGTTTATGATGTACGAGAAGACAATGGATGGAAGCTTCTGTTAACAGTTTTTCCCATTTATTAGAAACAATGTTATCCTTGCTTATTTTTTTCCAAATATCTCCACCCATATTGACTTATTGTTTACAAACAAGTCAACAAGCGATAAAAACTATTCCAATTTCCCTGTCACCAAAGATTATTTTTATTTCGCAGAACTAAACTATCATTGAACTTGAAATACAATACGTACAAGAGATATAGAACGAAATACTAAAGCTATTTAATACTAGTATTTTTAGAAAATGAGCTTTACTGGTCTTTGTCAGTACTACAGCACATAGACATTTCTTAATACACAAAGGTGTTTACACTTCTCTCGAAGGGATTTAAACAATTGAAGGCTTGCCCTGGAATAACGTTGCATGAGCCAATTCATAGTTTTGAGTAAACGACAAAAGAAGTATTTAGCAATACATTTATTGTCATATATTAGGTGATCAATGTCGAAGAATGTTGTATGAGGAAGATTTTTTAATATCAATATTTGGCGTTTGCAACGTTATTTTGGGCAAGTCTTCAATTATCTTGAGTACACATATAACTAATCAACAAATCAATATTGATAGGTTGCGTGAAGAAATACATAGTGTCATTGACCAGTCATTACTAGAATGTTGTTATTGATAAATCTTGAAAAGGAAAGTAGACATTATCAAAAATTTCAGTGCAATTCTGTGTTCAATTAGGTGATGATCAAAGTCAAAGATAAGATTGATATTATAAAACATTTTTGATATTTGCGATATTGATATTATTATAATTTATAAGACGTTTTTCTTGTTGATGTTTTAGAATGGCTAGTTATTCTTAAATAACTAACAGATTTATATAGCTAACACGTTTATATAGACTAAAATAAGTGTAAAATAATTAAATAATCTAAAATAACGAATAGGCTTATATGTTTATATATGGATTTAGCTGGTAACCCGTGCAAAAACACAGGTGGAAACACATTTCTTCTGATTATTTCTTTTCTGTCTTTTCAAAGATCTTCATTAAAATTTTCATTGATGGATTTTCTCTCTATTCTATTTTGTCTCAAACTGTAGCTTTTTCGAATGTAATTACGCATTATTCCCCTCTGGGGTCTTATTTTTCCATTCGGTCCACCTTTCCGTTTGCGACATGGAAATTATACTGGGTGTTTCACAAAGTCCCTCATTATTTTTTTCTTCACATTTTATTAAAATAATACTTTGAAGAGGAATCAAATGACAATTCAGTTGCAGAGTCCACGATTAATGGCTATTTTGTTGGAATTAAACTTGACTCCATAAGTATGATAGAAAATCTTTGGTGCACCTCAACGTGGACATCACTTTTTTCGAAACGAATGAGCCACCGTTTCACGCAATTTGGGCCAACATTAAACATTTTTTCAAATGTTTATTTCCGTGTAAAAAATAATAATTACAACAAAAAGTAAATTTATATATGCTAAACATTAAGCTAGAAAAATAAAAAGAAAGCGTTTAATGAACACAGAAAAAGGTGATCAAACGGTAGACTTCTTATGTGGCCGCCAAAACTCTTAGAGAAAGAATTTACCACAAATATTAAGAATATAAAATGAAGAATAATTTTAAAAATAGATTGTTATACAAAATAGGAATAATAGAATTGGCAGGAGTAGCATAATAAGATTGATTTCGAGAGTAACAGAAGCAAACACGAGATTCAGGTCCGTTCTTCTAGTGTGGAAAAAACGACATAAAACTTCAAATGAAAAGATAAACAAAAAATTCAGGAACTTGGTAAAAGTTCGCTACAAGACGTTAGTCGATTACCTGCACATAAAATTGAAAATTAAATTAATGAGGAATATTTTAAATTTTGAAAAAGCCGCATTCCGACGTTGATGTGTACCAGTGACTTTCCAGTAAAGTTATGAAGAAAAGTCTAAGTCCACCAAACTTGTCATGAAGCGTAGACCCTGCAACCAAGTTGTCATTTGATTTCTCTTGCAGGTGTCATTTTAATAAATGTTTTAAAGATAGTGAGTGACTTTTGAAACACCCGGTAGTGTTAGATATACTGGGTTGCTATAAATTAATATCCAACTTTAATTGAAGGGACTGGTGTAAGAAAGTGTTAAGTAACATTTAACACTTTCTTAAAATGTTAAAAGTAACATTTTTTTGCAGTTTCGAGAAAAATACATTTAAAGATCTGAACTTACATTGCTGTTTATGGGCTACTTCACACTTCTTGCAGTAATAAGTTTGCACATATTGTTGTGCAAAGCTAGTCTTCTAGGTCATTTGTGACAAAAATGTTACTTAACACCCTTTCACATTAGGTCCTTCAATTATGTGCAAACTAGTTAAACATAGTAAGTTACATTTTTTTGTATTTTACATACGAAGACACAGGGTTTTGGGGTACATGTGTGAAATCTCGAGGCAACGTTTTCAACAAAACTCTTCAAAACAAACTATTTGCACCAAATTCGCTACGTTTTGGAGCAAATAGGCTTGTATTTTCCAGAGGAATGAACACCACATCTTCAGACATTACTCTTATGGACTTTCGGTTTTGAATATATCTCAAATCACGGTTTTTATCGTGATGTTTCAAGCCATAGATGTTGTACAGAGGACCTCTGAGTCATCTCTAGTTTTTGAGACATTACGACAGATTTGAGATATATCTAAATTCAAAAGTCCATAGGAATGATGTCTGGAGAACGTGTTGACTATTCCTTTGGAAATGCCTCAAGATTTTACATATGAACCCAAAAAATCCCCAATATCTAGAATACAAAATAAAATCAACCTGCGTGAAGTGGTTTGCATATAAGTAACGGTTAAATGTGGATACTTATTTTTTTAACAACCTGGTTCTATATACATAAAATTGGAATTCGGACAATTTACCTGTGACAGTCCCATCGCTAGCAAAACAAGATGACATATGAAGTTGTTGATATGTTGACTCTTTTTTTCCGTCTGCGTTTCATATTCGGTAGCTTTGGGTCGTGTAGTGGTTCCGGTAAATTGATTCCTTTCATCCTTTCATCAAAGATTCTTTTCCTCATGTGGACACAATTATTCCCATCAATAATATAACAAGCAGAGAATCAATTTTTTGTTATTCCCTGTTTTGTTTTGTTTTTAATTAAAAAAAATAAATTTTATTTGCATCAATAATGACGTCTTTATAACTATAGTTGTCGCATTTGATATATGGTTCAATCACCGTGTATAATTGTTTTGTTTTTTTTCATGAGTGGTTTGGTAACTAATGGTTTTCTATTTAATTGATGACGTATAACTTACCAAAAACTTAATCACTAGCTTGATGGGTTTTTTTAAAATAGTTAAATGACCATGTACCATAAAGTAATTAAATGACCATGACAGTGAAATGTCTGATAATGACCTCATGTTTGTAACTTGACATCTTAAAGAAAAACAAAACAGCTAAACATTTTATACGTCGTCGTCTTTATTTGACAATGACAATGAAATGTCTGATATTGACTTCGCAAGTTTGTAACTTAATACTAAAGAAACAAAACAAACATTTTTGTACGTTGTTTTTACTTACTTTATGTCTACTAGACTCTGCTTCAATTTAACTTAACAACATATGGTTGCCAATTAATGTCTAAAAAAATGTTTTGATTGACAGATGACAAGTGATGACAGTTCCAATGAGTTACAAAAGATTCTCGATTTATGTGCGGATTAAAGTTTGGGAGTGTCTTTCGCATTAATCGAAACTTTGGCGTTGTCATTTGCAAAAAATCGCATAATAGCTTTTATTTACAACCCATAGGGAAAAATATATACATTTTAGAAGGGTCAAACAGCCATTTATTTTTTCTTATAACGTTCTTCTGATAACATTCTAATAAAGTTACACAAGGTTCTCGATTTATGTGAGCGTCAAGTTTCTTCACAAATTCCGCATAAATCAAAAATTGCATTGTGAAACTTTATCGTTGACACTTGCACATAACCGAACAAAACCGCATAATACATGACTAATGATAGCGATTATATATCATAACTAATGATATATATTAGCGAAAATCTTTTTGCATATAAGGAGTAATCTCGTTTCATGGTAGCAAAATTGCATTAAAAAACTCGCATAAATCGAGAACTATCTGTATACTGCAACGTACTGTGTATACGTGTATTTAAATGTTAATACATGAGAAAAATGAAATTTTCAATAGTGGACGAATTGAACTAATGAACCCTAAAGTCAGGATGCACTAGATGAAATATGTATTAATATTAAATATCTTGATATTGAAGTTTAATTTGTCTTTCCTGTAAAAATTGATTATAACCTAAAAAAAGATAAAAATTACATATCTCATTACATAGATATAAATAAATTATTCATTATTTGTTTATAAAAAAACAACATTGCTAAACGTTTTGCTTCATTACTGAAATTTTGCTGACACACGCAGAGTACATCAATATTATTGAGAAAGAAAACTTTTTCTTATTGTGATGATAATAGTACAAACACATGATAAACTACATGAAAAACCCAACATATTAAAAACAAAGCAAATTATACGTCATTATAATTATTTCTACATAACTAATCGTGATTTAAGAGGAATCACGTTATTTTTCACATTAGAAAAAAAAGTGGTAATAAATCAAAATGCTGCATAAGCGCAGCCAGGGGGAGTGTTTTGTAGGTTTAACCTCCCCCTCCCGAAAATCCGAAAAATGTGTAAAAAATAAAGGGGGGGGGATAATGCACAATTCACTTTAAAATTCTTTGCCTCTTTGAGATACTGTATACAAGTGTACATTAAACATTAGTAAACATACTGTATATACAGTGTATACAGTAATTACATTTTTACTGTAAATAATAAATTCAATTAATTAAAAATAAATCATAATTCGTTTCTTGAATTTTGTGATTATTGTTCCGTATCGTATGTAGAAATTCTGAAAATGCGGATGTTAAGTAAATATTGACACGTATTTATTGTGATTGTTGAAGTAATACTTGATGATGCACCTGTGAATGTTTACAAATAACACTATTGTGACACCTACGTCATAGCACTCTTAATGTATTTTTTCATTCAGTCGCAATAATTTGAAAATGAATGGAAATAAATTCAGTGACAATCCATCTTAATTGTCATTTCTATAAGACGGTCATCAAAAACCACAACAAAGAAATTAGCAAACCGAAAGAAAAAGGTAAAAAGTTTGTTGTTTGACATTGAATCTTGACATTGAATTTTTTGATAGAACATTGTTTAATTTAAAAATTTTTTTATGACTTCTCAATATTTTTTAGTTTTATTTTTTTTTTCAACTATAGTGTTAACAATTTGAATTTATTGGTACATAACTTTTATTGTACAGGGTGGACGGAAAAAACTCACCAATTTTTAAAGAGCGATTCAACTTTTTTTTAGGGTACCTTTCTTTAGCGCGGCCATTGCAGGCAAGCTATGGAAGCCATAGCATAAATTATATATCACCGGAAAGATATTAAATTGAGCGATAGTTTTAGTTTTTGTCTAGCTAAAGCGGTTCATAAGAAATCGGTCTTTGAAAGTGGGTTACAGTTTTTTCGGTCTACCCTGTAGATATATTGTATGAGTTAAGTACGGTATGAAATTCGTATTCAGCGTTTATCACTTTCAGAAACACTGAAATAACGTTATATGAAGTAATACTTGATGCACCTGTATTATATGATGTAATACAGAAAGATATTATACGGTATTATACACTACTATACAAAGTGATTCAGACTAACTATTCATAACAACCTTTTCATTTGACTTGGCTTGACTGTTGTGCGCTTCAACATTTTTACGGTTCATTTTGACCAACTTCCCGATATCCCAGAAAGCTAAAATTTGAAACGTAGACATAGTCCGGAGAACATTTTATTCTATTAAATTTTAAATCAATGTCA
>JAQIWH010008018.1:0-10726 GCA_034695005.1 Cryptops parisi | reverse complement strand
ACCGTCATAATAGAAACACAACGATAAGGATTACAATAATTCTAGCACCCGTCATTGTTGACGGGCATACAGCTAGTTATTATATACACCACAGTATGAACACCACATTAACAACCTACATATCACTTCAGATCTGCAACTCATTTCTGCCTGGTGTCTGCCAAGTTTTTGTATATTATTTTTGACTGCCACATCATGTGTTTTATATTCACAGTTTTTATCTGTTGTTTGTCTTTCCCATAATTTCATGCATTAATCATGACATATTATACTAAATACTATTGTATACTATTATTCAACTGACTTTCTTTATAACCATTATTTATTTTTCATTGACTTTTTTTTGTGTTTGTGTTGTCTGTCTTAGACGCTGTCGGTTTAAATAAAATAAAATAAAATAAATTATACATACTTTAGCATATAATATGTCATATATTATATACTATTATACATACTTATACTGACGTATAATGTAATGATTGAATGCAATTTTTTATTTTAATTTATTTTGCTGGTGTCCTTTTTACACATGTGTAAGAAGTCCATTTATTTTGTTCTATTAACTTTGTCACATCTGTTTTATTAAGTGACGATTTTTATTCATATTAATTTCTGTATTCTGGTGATTCCACGATCACCATCATTCTGGTGATCGATAATTTTAAAGTTTTCGCTTAAAAGTAAAGTTTTTTTTATTTTTCAAGTAAATAAATTGTATTTAAATTGAAGTTTTGTATTTACTGATACTACACGTTTTGCTATTAAAGATCATCTCATACTTTGGCAGTACCTTACACATAATTTATAGTAACTATATGTGTTGTGTGTAATATTAGTTACACAACACACCATTCAATTTTCTTCTATTCTTCCTCAGACAACTGTCCAACGGTTTAAAAATTTACACCCACTTTTATAAAATTCTTTCCATTTTATTTGGAATTTTTCCTGTGCAGTTCAACCCAGTCCTCAGAAAAATCTTCAAAAACCGTAGTTGATAATCTTCTATTAACTGGACCTTGCTTGTTGTGGCCCAAGAAGCACCGCTTGTGGCACTAGTGGTTTAGCAGTAACCGTAACCGATCAACTAATTGAATCAGGGTCACGGTGACAGGGCACGAAGCAAGGTGTCTCCTGCTAAGGGCCGGCTTTTCTGTTAGTGGAAAAAACTATATGCGCCCGGAAAACTAACCTAACCTCGTGATCTGTCACCACGCAGATATCGATTGCACACGCCTCTGCTAACCATCATTAGCGCCACAAGTGATTCCTCTTAGTCACAACAAGCCCAGTTAATCGAAGAGTACACAGTATTCATTAGTGAAGGTTTGATCATTATACAATTCATTCTTATTCTGAAAATAAAAAAGTTAATGATATAATCGAAAAATAAATGCAACATAAAAATATTTTTATTTAAAAATAATATTGATAATATATTCTTATTTATAGTTGAAAATAATAACACATATTTTTGCAAAGTCGATTAATTATGCTAACCATAGTACGGTAACGAACTTAGGCTAAACAAATGGTTTTTATTTTAAATTCAATCAAATAACCCTTCCCTTGTAGAAGCAATAAGTATATCATAAATGAAAATGTTATTTATTATACTCGAAACTCAAGTCAGTCTTTGATTGATTTATTGATTTATGTTTAAATAGTGGTAATAAATGTCAATTACTCATGTCAGTTACCGTACATTATAAACTATAAAAATTTGAAAATGAAACAACACCCACTTCGAATCGAAATGAAATAAATCATAATAAAATGTTTCAGGCAAACAATACAAATATGAAATAATATTGCCCAGCACTGGCTGTGGAAGCATTACAAATGCAAAAATTAACCAAATTTTAATCAATCACAAATTAACGGCAGTTGACAGATTATCAAACATAAAATAAAAAATCAAAACACAAAATTATTTAAATACTGTACAATGAAATCCGCTTAAGATGTTATGCAAGGAGACGTGAAATAACTTTTTAAGCGGGTTCCAATAAATTACTTTAGTTAACATTTGAATGATATAAATTCATATTTATAAAAAGATCTTATTATCGTAACATTCAGCTTCGTTGATTCCTAATTTTGTTCTGTCAAACAACCAGAACAAAAGTAATTTTTAAAATACAGTATTTAATTTTTGGCAACAATGAGTCCCTTCAACAATTTAAAGCTTTTTTAATCTTCTTTGGAAGATTGTCGATTATTCGTCTCCGTTTGATTTGTAGTGTCCGTTTGTTTTTTCGTATCCATCGAAAGTGGTGAAAAAGCAATTAAGAGCAAAGCGGATAAAATAGGCAAATTATCCGTCGCAATTCGTAAGGCGCACCAATAATCGGCCCTTTGTCTTTGCGTCCAAAAATCCAATTTCCAATCCACAGCAATGTTGATTACGACTATCAACATCGCTAATGCCAACGCCACGTATCGAGTGATGGTTTCGTTCAGAAATGTCAATGCGCATACCAGGAAGCCAACAACAGCTACCATCTAGTGACAAAACAGAACACGAAAAAGTTATAGTTTGAACAAAAGCTGTTGTCGGGAGAATGAAAAATTGATGTCGAAAGACGGTTTTAGTCTTTGGAAACGCCTGATGTATTAAACGCTGTGGCGAGCAGGAACAAGAAGAATGACGACAAATTGTTCATTGTAATGAGTGAGCGAGTTGGATTGATGATTCGATATATATTTACTTACATGAATGATGACGCTTGGCACGATGTCTACTGTGTAAACATGGTAGACGAGCCGGAAGGCGAGACGATAGTCGAGATCACAGTGAACTGCGTAAGCACACCCAGCTGCAAATACTCCGAAGAGGACTGTTGCAGCTCGTTTCATTTTAGCTGATTGTCCAACAAGAGCTGCTAAAGTAAGGTAAGAAGCCACTGTTCCTACTGTCCGACTCATTACACGTATCTAAGATTGTAAACATAAATAAAAAATATACATATAAAACCCTGGCCAATTTCTTCTCACACCCAGCATGTGTGAAAAATTGGATAGACAGTGTACTGTATCTGATCACACACCTGTGATTAATTTCTGCTGCTGCTTGACTTTTTAATAAGTGTGTGTGTACACACACATACGTACATAACATATTTTTTATATGTTATGTAAAAAATATAAAGGTTATTTTTTTTTGTATTTGAATTGGGATTCTTGATTATATTATTAAATTTGAGATATTACTTTTTTTTCCGTAAAAAAGTGTTTGGCACTCAGTTTCAAGAAGTGCATGCAAACTATGGGGGGGGGGGGCTGTTATTTTGATCTCATATAATGTCATTCTGGAAAAGTGCACCTAACCAGTCGTACACAAACATACATACATGAATACTTATAAAAAAATATATCACAGATGGTTCTCGACATGCATAAATAAAACTCACATATGCAAATCATAAGAAATTAGTACCTACTGTATGTAAATTGTGTATTGTATGTAAATCAAAGAGTTAGCACCCGTTTGAACAAAAAAACAGAGCCTGGTGCCAGGATGTTACTAAATTTTAAGGTACCAAATAAACTGCAGTACTGTATCATATAGAGTTTGTTGTAGCACAATGTACTGTATTGTACATCGTTTTTAAGTTGCCTAAAAGGTGTAATATTTTTAATAATATACAGGAACTCCCAACACATATAAAAAAACTGACTTGAATAAGGGTTGTGATTTGTGAACCTTAAATTATTTAAGTCGGGGATCTGCTGTCAACACACATAGAAAAAATTATCATCTTCTGTCGTATCAAAGCTTTAACTGGTACTGAGTTTTGTCTCTCTCATTTGTACAAAAACTGGGATAGGAATTTAATAAGTACAGAAAAGATGTTAATCGACTGAAAAATGTTTTTTCATTGACATTTTTGTTTGTTTGTTCTACTTCATTTTTGGCAGTATTTGCAAGAAAGATTTAAGTTTTTTCTCTCTTTAATTTCATGGATGACTTGAAGAAATATTAGACAAGTTACAAGTACTCATAGTTCTTGGGTTCAAATATATTTTTTTAGTTATATTTTTGTTCTGTTGATTCTCATCTTTAATATTATACAGTTGACTATTTGTTAAAAATTTTAAATACCGGTACTTTATGTAACTTTATGTTTAATAGGGCTATTGTTATCTAATCTCCCTTGTCTTGGTCAAATCATAATAAGCAGTGTGTACTTTGAGGCCATTTTATGGAAGTTAAATCACGTTGTTAGGAATTCATTAAGATTTATTGCTAAACGTTCATTAATTTTCAACTTTGTTACCAATTTTTTGAGTGTGTTTTTTTAATTACTGTTAAGTTAATTCAATGGATAAATCATACTTCTCATTTAATATCTAAAATATTAATTAACCATATTTTGATATTTTTAAAAATGTTCAGGTTCATTAAAAAACAATTGACACTACATTTCTTCCCTTTTCCACGCTTACTACTTGTGATTAAGTGGAACCGCTTGTGGCGCTAATTATACTCAGCTGTGGCATCTAACTCGATCAATTGTAATTTAATAAGGGTGATGGTAACAGGTCATGAGGTTAGGTTAGCCCCTCCCCCTCTCCCATCGGGCCTAACCTACCCTCGTCATTTGTTACCATCATCCTGATTCAACTACAACAATTCACCTGTTGGTTGATCGATTAATATGCCACTGCTGATCATCACTAGGACCACAGTGGTTCCTTTTGGCCACAAGCAGTATGCTCGGTTAAAAGAAAAGTACCAAAAATTAGGTATTTATATTAAACATATTCGATATATTTGTTTAGAATATCAATCTTTATACAGGGTGTTCCAAAAGTTTCCAGCATAACTACCGTAATGTATTTTAAGTATATTTAGTTACTGGTACACGTACCTAAGCTAATCGTACCTAACCAAACCTAGTTATTAGTTAGGTTAGTTTAACGCGAACGAATTATTAACTGAAAGATCTTTCAGTCAATACTAGCATTTATTGAAACGCTTTGGAAATTCTAGTTTTGACTAGGTGAAAGTAGAATTGACCAAAGCCCTTTGCTTAAACTAGTTTGGACAGGAAACACTGGTTTGAACGGTTTTACTTTAACTTGTGTGTGTTTAATTACTGATGCATAAAAACTGAGAATTACAGTACTGTATAGATATTACATAGTTTTTACAAAAAAGTGTATCTGTACACATTTCCTCTCCCTGTATAGAGATTTTTGGAACATAGGCCTACACTTTCTTCTTTGGTCAAAATCATTCTTAAAGGATATCCTCTCATGGTACCTATGTATGGGAACACCCATAGAGAGTAGATGTATAAGGAGTATTATAGATAAGGAGTAACGTATATGTATAGTATAAGGATAATAATGTATATATAATAATGTATATGTATAAGGAGTAATTATAAATAAATATTTGTAGATGTACAGGCCTACGTATTAAAACTAAGGGCATAATAGCTTTAAGTACAGTAGGCCTAAGGATTACAAAGTCATTTAACTGATGATAAACGCTCAATTTAATCGTTTGTTAGTTCAACAACGACTATAAGCTTGGAATGGGATTATAGCTGGAATTATAATTTAATTGGATGATTTTTTTGATTAAATTTAACCAAAGTTATTAATCGTTTAGCCAATAACGATTTTGCTACTATGTGATGGCATAAGGTGACTCTAAATGTCTATAGTTGATAAGTACAGTACTGTATAAAGTTTTGCTTTTGTAGTCATCATTACACAAGCGATGTTGGTGCAATGCCAACTATTTTAACATGAAGATTCCAATAGTGTAGATTCCAGTCGGTTCTAAACTCACAATACAGTACTGTAATTTGTGTACCAGGTAGTGTAAAGTATACTATATGTTGAATATACATAATTATGTATTTACTTCAATACTTTTTTAACCGACTTAAAAAGGAAGAGGTTAACAATTTCACGCGTATGTATGTATTTTTATTTTAATATATTTTCTCAAATTTAATATGCTTTCTTATTTTTACTAGCTAAAACACCTGACTATGTAAAGGGAGGTTATTTGAGAAATTATGCTAAACATTTCTCTGAATTTCTAAGTCAAGTGTTTATAATGTGTCTGTATTTTATATCTCTATGTTTTGTAGTGAGCTAATAATTTAGTGGTCAAATTATCTGTTTCTTTATGAGAGGTTGTTTGTTTGCTCAGTTATGCACAGACTCGTTAAGACCAAGGGCCACATAGATTCAGTGCTACTTATGGAGGACCACCAAAAAACATGAAATGTATCTATCATTTAAGTTATATTTATCATATATCGTTACAAAAAAGAAAATAAAAAGTAAATACCAAATAATTTAATTATATGCCTTACATTCCATCGACTTAACAATTGAAGGGCCTGGTGTAAAAGGGTGTTACGTAACATTTTTTGTTGTCAAAAATGACTTAGAAGCATTTTAGAATGTGTTAGATGCAATTTCACTTCCTTTATGTATAATTTTGATTGAACAAAACAATATGTGGAAAGATTTTAGTGCAAGAAGAGTGAAGTCGTTCGTAGACAACAAGTCAAGTTCAGATCTTTAAACGTGTTTTCCTCAAAATTGTGAAAATGTTATTTAACACCCGACCCTTCAATTATTGTAATATTTGGTTCGATTTTTGTAGTAAACAAACGGCAAAATTGATTCTAAGTTTTCATTATTCAAGCGGTTTCTATTTATCAATTTGTTAATATTCATCACTGAAAAATTTGATCACAAATATGTTGACCCAAAATAGCTTGCGTGGGCTGCCAGCAAATAAACGAAGGACAGCATGCGGCCTGCAGTCTGTGCTTCCCTGGTGTAGTACATCGAATTTAGTATGAATTCAATCATTGGATTCGTGAAATTTGCAAAAAACGTTGATTACTGAAGTAGGTAAGGTTATTGTAATCTTTAACGTTTATTACAGATGAGTTGAGAAAAAATAATACAGTATCCTTCCAACTAGACTAAACGTTCATTCACATGCATGTCAGTGAATTATAGTTATCCTAGCACTCCTTTATAAAACGAATACATGATTATCTTATATACAATACTTTGTCGAATTTTGAAATTTTGTATTTGCCAACTTTTTATTTATTTATTTATTTATTTATTTTGCATTCACATAACGATAATAAGGTCGATAGTTTCAAAATATCAAAAAAATTTCAATTCATTGCCAAACATGTGCTTGGTAATTATAAATATTATAATGCAAATTCTTTGTGAAACATCTGTGATTGTCGTCATTATGATTCACCAGACAAACAAAAAATTTGTCTGGTGTCTGGAATGTTAGTTATCGTAATAACAGTTGTTGTAGTAGTTAAATATGTTATTTTGAAGCTTGCTAAAAGAAGAACCAATGTTACGAAAATGTCTGATGGTGATTTTAAAAAAGTAGCTTTGTTACTCAGCAGAGTACAATGTTAATTATTGAAATAGTCAAGGTAAGAGATCTAGCTATTTATAAATAGATACGTACATGTAAGGTGTTCATCAATTTTAATGCTACAGATAATTATGGGTTTCGTAAAGAAAATGAATATTGATTGAAAGAATACGGAAAATTCTATTCGAAATTTGTTTTTACAATTTTTTGTGGAATAAATGTAACTAAAATGATACATTTCGAATGCTCATCATCTTCTCATTAAATTACATTACATATACTGTAGTGTATGTAAATCTTAGTTATAATATTCAGAGTATAATTTGATGCAGAATGGTGGCACCACCTTACGGGGTCATCAATGCTATTATACATACAATAAACAATGTATATAGTATAGAGCTATTGGTTCTTAAAATACTGCGTGTTCTCAGTCATCAACCTATGGTTACCGTTATCATCACAGACGATTTTTTAAAGTGATAAATACTCACAGACGATCATATCGATCGACTGCCTTTGTTTAGTTTTGTTGTATGTACCGGTATACTTATATACACAGTGTATTTACCTTGAGTCCATCTGTGTATCGAGGTCCAGGGCCCGGATAAATACTATAGTATACAATGATGACTAATTGTATGGCGTGAGCTATGGATACTTGAAAGGTGGCATGTTCCAGTTTCATTGCTAGAGCACACATAAACATCAGCACCACATGGAAATAAATAATGACAGACGAGACGATGTTAACAAAAGAGGCCTCACTGAAAAGAGAAAAAGAAAAATTGTTAAACATCATGACATCATTAAAGCCAAACAGTTATTTGCATGAAATAGCGTAAAAGATGTTAATGTGTGAAATACTACAAACTTCGTGAACTTAATTATGCAATGAACATGCTCATGTGTATGTCAGTGCCTTAATCTGACCCTGTACATCTTTTAGGGCAAACATGGCAAAAAAAACCAAAGTTTTGTTTCATAATTCATAAACAATATTGTGGACATTTCCACGTTTTTATTTTCGTTTACTTTAGTTAATTTTTCGGTGTGAAACCTCTCTTTATTTTTATGAGGCTTTAAAACTATAATTTTTATACTTTTTATATTGTCTTCACTTGTGAGTGAATGAGTGAGTTGAGTTTCAACATATAAAAAACAAAACTACTCGATGGTTTTGCTGAATAAGGTGTCTGTGGATTTGTCTTAGTTTACCCAATAACAGTGGTTAATGGCATTAATGAAAAGTCAATATGGCGAACGCTATATGCCAGAATATAAAGATTGTGCATATACAAAAACAAGACGACTCGGTGGATTTTGATTAGCAAAGGGTGTATGGATTCGTCTTAGTGTATCTAGTATCACTGCCTATATGCTGTTAATTAAAAACCAATATGACGGACGCTATATATATACTAGTATATAAAGAGTATGCTTAAAAATCATTTGTTTAATATACTTGTTCTATAATACTGTAGGGTAGGTAGTAGATTTCCGCGTTTTTATTGCTTATTTCCACTGATGATAAAATTTCGTGTTAGACACGCACAAGATACATTGGACTTTAATATACAATATTAGTAATTAATACGTTTTGTATATACAGTACAGTACTTGTATGCAAAAATTATTCTTGGTGAAATTATTTAAATTTTATGAAAAACAGCCATTTATGCGACAGTTGTTTAACAAGCCAACTAGAAAAGCAGAACTGAATTTTATTTAATACAGTACTGTAAAGATTATTTAAAAAAAAAACTGAACGTTTTATTATCCATACGTACACTAGTTCAATAAATCAAATGAGCGGAAGAAGAGAAAAAACAGCATAATTTTATAAGCACATTATATAGTTAACTTGTTTAAACTACAGGTGGCTAGAAATAGACCCAAAGATCGCTGCAACTGCGGTTATTTGTTGTTACGTGTCTAGACTTTTAGACTCCACTAGACCATCACGAAAGTAAGTATTCTTGTGTCAATTCTATCTTTAAATAACGATTGGATGCAAAATGACGGTTAGCCAAATAGTCAAACCAAATTATCTTAATATCTGTCAAAACTGGCCATTTAAGACTTTATATCAATTGTCTACAAATTGATGGATCGCGTCGTGATTGATGAACACGTTTCAATTTAAATATAAATTGTAAATCACGGAAACTTGTTTGATTAGCGATACCTTGATATCCTGGCCTGTTCAGCTATAAGCATTAGAAATGAAAACGCATTGAAGAATGGATAAGTCATGAGAACGAAAGTGGCCATTCTCTCGCACATGTCGTTTGCCTTCCAGCCCGCCATGTTGGAAATCGATAAGAATGCTCTCTAATGTAATGCTGCGGCAAATCTCGAACCATGACGTCCCGTTTGCCTCCCTCGCCTCTTAGATTTTCGCGGCTCAAATAAGGCTACATGCGATATGCTCGCTGGTACAAAATAGCAACAGTGTGATAATGCCAAAGAACTTTTGGCACCCACATTGGACAACTGCAAAGATCATGTTCCTTGGACTTCTTTAGATATACACTCTAGCGAGCGCAACTCTAAGCTTCTTTAATTTCACTAACATGCTTTAAACACTTGTGAAGCAAAATGGATTACTTTGTTTGTTTTTTTAGAATTTACGAATTTAATCCCGTTTTTTTATTATGGTGCTCGAGTTTTTGACAAAATATCGAACGCTGCGATGGTAATTGAGCTAATAGGTATACGACAAGGATCAGTTTCAGTCTGAGGAGCAGATCTATTTATAACCATGCATGTCTACACGCTGTCTGGTAAGTAAATCGATAATCGTTTGTTAACTGTAAAAACAGATATATAGACGCAGAAACAGATATATTGTACAACAGCATAGATTACACCCAGAAACAGGCTTTAAAATATCTTTTTTTATTTATTCTCATGCAAGGTTACATTTACTGTATCTTTATCACATAGCTTCATAAAATTGAATGGATTAGCTTGTCATCAGAGTTTTATATCAACGGACACCTCACATTTAAATTAAACTTATTCATGCTTAGCAGTAGTGGCGGAGTGCACTCTCAGACCAGCGGGGGAGGGGGAGCTCCGGGGGCTTCGCCACTGCTTAGCAGCATTGCAGTTACCTTTGCAAATATTTCAGAACTGTGTCATAAACAGCACTGCCGCCCACAAAGCATAGTTAAATAACGATACTATTGGTGCAATTATTATCGATAAACATGTACCCTATGATGTTTATTAAAACATTTTGAAGCTACTAAAATGGGATAAACGTTCAGAAAAATGAAATTTTATTGTTTGGGATACAGCCTATGTAAAAATTTGTGTATTTGTATG
>JAQIWH010008017.1:0-10728 GCA_034695005.1 Cryptops parisi | reverse complement strand
CAAAAGAACACAAATTTAAACGTCTGGAACAAGTATTTAATGTACAGTCAGCAACAATACTAACCTTACTTGGTCGGTCAGATGGTTGGAAGTGACAACATTAAAGGCGTTATGTTTGCTTTACCCTTCTCATGCTGATGAGTTACTGTAACTTCCTCTATGCTAAATCATTCCTTGCAGGCATACCAGTATATAGTATTACCATGGTTTAGAATTACGTTAAGTCTTAATTTGGATATCCCATTTTAGTAATATATTGAGTTAACGTTTGCTTATAACTTTACCACTAAAGTTTTGATGATAAGCCAAATTTGTCCACCGACTATCCAAGCATTAGCCGTAGCCTGGTCGTAATCTAGCTTAGTATCCTTATCCCATTTTGGTACGATGACATGGGGATTTGTGTCTAACAAATCGTCCACCATTTGCTACAGTGATATTTCAAGATGTAAAAATTGCTTATTAACGTATTGTTGTTACAAATAACAGGTATTTTACCAGATACCGTCCGTATCTAGGTTGTTTAGGGTACATTTCATAAACTAGATCTTGAACTAGAAATGTAATTGGTTGATTTTTTGTAATGCTGAACTCTGCTATAGATTGACAGTCGCTGGGGTTGAAAATCTCAGGATGAAGAGTGGATCCATTGGAGAACAAATAGAAAGTGGTATTGATCTTATTTTCCGTCCAGGGGAAAACAGGACGACGTCTTGCTACATTGTCAGTGAAGTTTTCAAGGTCGAAACTACCGAGTCTTGGATAACAACGGACTTGATCTATAAATTAAACAGGTTTGAATTATAACTTGGGTACTTTGCTTGTACTCGCCCCAGCTATAACAGGAAAGTACTATAACTTGATGTCACTTATGTAGACGGATTTCCATAAATAACGATATACAGAGTCCATGAAAAACTCACTAAAGGAAACATATTTAAAGGGTTTATAAAATTAGTTTTCAATTACTGAATTGAAGGACTGGTGTATTTAGTAATATTTTTGCATAAAAAGACTTAAAAATATCTTCTAATCTGTCATATGATATTTGACATTCCTAATGCATAATTTTGAGCAAAAACAACATGTGCAAAGATAATTAGTGCAAGAAGATTAAAGTAGCCCACAAACAGCAATACAAGTTCAGATCTTTAAACACGTTTTCCTCAATTGTAAAAATGTTACTTAACACTCGTTTACACCAGACCCTTCGATTGCTTGTTCAAAATTAATAGCTGATCTCAAACTATAGTTGATTTAATACCTCTTGCGATTAACACTATTGGTTATGTAGTAAAAACGTGTACAAACTACAAACTGCGAGAGTTGATTGATGAGACCAATCAAAAATAACTTTAATTACGTAATAAAGGAATGGACTCCAAATGAAATCGCGAATATTGGCTAACAATGATTATAAATTGCGAATATGCCCATTTTGAAATTTTAGAGTATATTCATTTGCTACATTTACCTGTTGTTTGTTTTCCACACGTATCATTTTTTTCCGTCGCTACACTTGTTGAAAGCATAAATACAAGTATAACACTATCAAGTATAACACTAGTTAATATAAACTGCAACTTGATATTCATGACCATGATTTGACGGTTGTAGTAAAACCAATAGCAAAACCAATGTTGGCAATGTTATTGCCAAGTAGAAATCGTCTGTCGAGTAAATATCTCAAGGCGAGGCACAGAAGTTTTTAAAGTTGCTTTTGAATGAACCAATCAAGAAGTAGTTTTCATTCGCGCGTTAACTAAAAGACCAGATCACATTCCAGAAAAAAAAAAGTTGTCTGTGTTTTTGTCACCAACAAGGTAAAAGCGCACCCTTAAGGGCATGGGTACCTTCTGATGGCACTCTAGTGGTGATTTTTGTTGTCCCGATGTTATGTCAATGGAAGACGTATTTTTACTCCAAATGGTCAGAAACGTTTTTGCAACAAGGATTGAACACATATCTAACTGCAACTTTCCTCAAATTATTAATATCTATTGTGGTTGATTAATTACAAATTATCTGAATTGGCAAAAATAAATTATACACTCATCAACTGCATAAAAAAATTATAGCTCGATTTTTACAACTGAAAACTTTTTTTGACAATTAGGAACCTTCCTGAATCGGAATTTGGTTCCAAAATTTTGTAATTTAGAGAAGGTTTAATTAGTCGGTGTAGTTATCTTTAATCCCCAACAGAAAAAAATCCTCTATTGTTAGTTGACCCAGAAATGGTTACCAGCACCAGTCACTCTAACTCCAAGAGTTTAATAAAGTCCTTAATGTTTTATTTTTTTTGTGTTGTTCTCCAGGTTCATGGTCAAATCTAGGATGCATACCAAAGGGGATTTTTGTTTCCTTTTTTCTTCTGATATCGCCAAGTGGGGTGAAAACTTGGTCTACATAAAAGACGAAAGCTATATAATTGTGATCATGGTGAATGTGAAAGGCTTTTTAGACTTTTTTTTTGTTCACGTCGATGTAGTCTATGTTTTAATCGACCGGCCATCTTAATCCCCCGAAACTTGAATTTATTTGCTTAAGCAAAAGTTTACACTAAGAATATTTCTGAAAAAATGCGAATCTATCGAAGAAATCTTGTTTGCTGAACTTGCAATAATAAGGCTAGTGTGTTATCTATTATCATGTTATTGTTATCTGGTATTAGCCATGGTGTTATATTCAATGAAACAATCCATGTGCCACATAGCTCCGGAACATTTCTGGCTAAAAGTCAACCGTCGCTTGCGACGGGAATGGCACACTAGTAATATGCTATGTCTGTTTGTTTGTCACACTGAAATGGGAAAAATCAAAGATTTTATTTATTTTTTCCCTGCATGAAATTTGAACCAGCACTGGACGGAATCAATTGACAGTTATAGAAGCACCCGTCATTTTTGACGGGATACTTACTAGTCTTAATATAATTTCCTTTATTTGTGTGTTTGTGGGTTTCTCACATCCGATATCGGAAAATTTGTATTTGTATAGAAAAAAGATTTTGAAATTTTTGGAAGTGGTGTAATTTGAATCCTCACCACAGGAAAACTGGATTTTAACAAAGAACAGCAACTTCTTACAAGACAAAAACAGCACACGACTAACCGAACATAGAATGGAATGGAATGCCCTCTCACACACATTGAGCACTAAGCCTTACTGGTTTTCATTTCTCCTATTAACCGTACTTCTGCACAAGTCAGCACTTATGCAGACTATGGAGACCTTATTTCTAATTATGGTTACTCAGAGAAAACTGCTAATGGCGCTTGGTGGTCAACATTATATTTTTTTTTTTGTTACCCTGACTTAACCTTCTTATTTAGCTTATTCGTAGGGTGGTGTCAAGTGCTTATTTTTCTAATTATTTTTATTTGGTACCTAGTTTTCCAGAGAAGCTGTTGGTGACATTAGTTGCTGTTGCTATCTGTATCACTCGACCTGTTGTTAATTGCTTTTTTTAATTATATAAACTGGACTGGAACCTATACTCGTGTTTATCAGACTTGGTAAGTTAAAAATAATAAATGAAGCAATTAATAACACGCTGATGCAAACGAGTGACCGCAATGGCTAAAAACCACTGATGTCAATAACCGCTTCTCTGTTAAAAGAAAAGGTTTTGTCTTTATTCGTATATTTTCAGTTGTCATCGAAGAATTTTCGGGTGGGGGGAGGGGGCGCACCATAAATTTTCGCTCAAGGCGCCAATGTAGGTGAAGCCAATCCTGATCTGAGCCTTGAAAAACGTAGCTAGGCCCTTAAGGGCCCTAAGCAGACACCCCTGAGTAAACAGTAGATAGCTATTTACTCTCCTGTTGTCAGTGGTGTACAAACAGTAACATTGGCAATTACATTGCCAACTACTATTCTTGAACCATGGTCAGGAAAATCAATGTGTATGTTTCATCAATCTGTATTATATTGATGTTTCTAACAAGTGTGGCGACGGAAGAAAATCATATCTGTGAAAATGAAATTTTAACAGGTAGGTATTATTAATACAGCAAAGAAGAAACCCTGTACAGATACACACTCAAACTTGGCATATTCACGCAAATATTTGATTTGTCAACATTCGTTTCGTAAAGTTACTATTCATCGATTTCT
The DNA here is from genome assembly GCA_034695005.1 of Cryptops parisi. NCBI lineage: Eukaryota > Metazoa > Arthropoda > Chilopoda > Scolopendromorpha > Cryptopidae > Cryptops > Cryptops parisi. Next base: position 6,609 of record JAQIWH010008017.1, on the reverse strand, counting down.
ACAACCTTTTCAGTTTGTAGCTTGTAACACACGATTAGTACACAACCAGACAATGTTTAAAAGGGAGGATATTAATGAACTATTTCGGATGTGTTATCCATATTAAACAATCAATTCAGGAAAACCAATTTCATTGCCTTTTTTAGTAAGCTTCTGTGTGGTATGTTCCGTTCCGTAGTTTCCTCTAGTGAGCTTTTTTATGGACCTTCTATATTTTTTTTATAAGAATCCAGCTTCGCAAGTGACATGATATTTTAAACTAAACCTGTTTAATGTTTAGATCAAGTCCGTTGTTATCCAAAGTTGGGCAGTTTCGATATTAGAAATTTCACTGATGATGCCAGACCAAATCCTGTATTTCCTTGGACAGAAGATAAGATCAATACTACCTTCTATTTGTTCGCCAATGAAAATGATCCAAGAATTTTTAAACTCAGCAACTGCCAATCTGTGGAAGCGTTCAACTTTACGGAACACCAGCCAATTATATTTTTAATTCAAGATCTAGCTTATGAAATGAAATCTAAAAAACTTGCCTACATTCAGGAGTTTCTGGTAAAATACTTGTCGTTAACTTATTAGCATGCGTTAATAGAAAGGTTTACATCCTGAAATATTACTGTAGGAACTGGTGGACGACTTGTTAATCACAAATCCCCATGTCATCCTACCAGAATGGGAAGAAGATGGTACGATAGATTACGACCAGGCTTCAGCAAATGCTTGGGTAGTCGGTGGACAAATTTGGCTTATGATCAAAACTTTAGTGGTGAAGTTATAAGCAAAAGTTGACTTAGTATTACTATAAAATAGGATATCTGAATTAAGACTTGACGTAATTCTAAACAAATCGCAGGAGGAATGTCACGTGACGACATATGACAACATTCACATCATTGGTCACCATTTAGGAGTCCATGCGGCGGCTTATGCTGGAAGCAGAACCGGTGGAAGAATTGGTCGAATTACAGGTAATATTCACTGTATAAATGGCTTTCTAAAAAAGAACGTGGTTTAGCTGTTAAAGGTTTTAACAAGGTTAAGGTTTTATTGGACAATAATAATAATAGTTTATTTGCGTTCAAGCGAACAAAAGGACATGAACAAACACCAAAAACATTTACAATGAAGGGAACCGAAAAATAACTAAATTTACAAAAAAGAAAAAAACATTTTACAATAAAAAGCAATAAAGTAACTTGCCCTAAAAAATACAATTGAAATTGAAAGGTACACAAAAATATTACAACTCTTGTTTTTAATTTTAACATAATAGTGTTCGATAAACGGTTCAATTACTAAAAGGAAACACTCACTATACAACAGTGAAAGAAATAGATCAAAACACAAAAAATAAGTAATAAATTGATAATGTAATAGTGTATGATGTATAATGTAATAGTGTATGACGTATAATGTAATAGTGTATAATGAATGTAATAGACAACACTACTGCCGGCTTTTTGTGTATAAATAAACCTGCTTTCTTTTTAGAACTGAAAGGAAGTAAACTTTTCATCTTTTCTAAATAAACCACTAATCATTAGTCTGTATTCTTTTGTTAAGATCCCCCTTCACACTGGTTGCTACAAGTCAAACTTCTTGATATATACATAGTGCCGCAGTGGTATAGTCACTTATTAAACCTCCATAACTATTCAAACATTTATAATTTTGTTGACTTAATGTATACTGAATAAAAGTACGTAAATCACAAATGAATCAACATACATTTTGAATATTTATTTATTTATTTATTTATTTATTTTATTTATTGTAAACATGACAAAGTCTCACAAAACTATATACAAACAATAAAAACATGAAAACAACAGTACAGTAATACTCAATACAGAAAATATTTGTACTTATATAAATTTTTCTTGTTTTTTTCTTTTTGTAAAGGGGATATTAAAACATTAACATAAAGTATTAATATATTATTTACATTAGTACCACATTTAAACACTACCGCATTACTACATCACGCACTACTAACAACTGAGATTTAATTTACGTGCTTGTTTATCATTTTTGTAATAGTTCTTTCATAGTTTATAGTATTACTAGAATGCAACCCCCGTGGTAGGTATGATAACCACGGGGTGTCTAGATGCAACCCCCATGGTAGGTATGATAACCACGGGGTGTCTAAATTACTTACAGCTTATGTTTATGCAGTTTGTTGTTGTAATTTAAATTTGCCTTACGTTTTGCATTTCATTGTTGTAAATTAAATTAAATTTGCCTTACGTTATCTATTTCATTGTTGTATTATTATTACTACCATGTAATCTGTGAATAACGATGTCACTCTATTACGTTACGGGACACGTCATTTATTAAACATGGAAGACTATTATATACTGATACTCTGTACAGTTAATGACAGAATTGAACTTTAATGATAACAAAACTACATTCAAATTTTAAATTATATGCAGTTTACGTCGTAAAATTTGCGACGTATTGTATGCGCCGTAATATCTGCGACGTGATTTCTGCGACGTATTGACGAGTAACCCGTTATTATACATTTTTTTATCTCAAGGTTTAAATAAAGTGAAAGGTGGTCACCCTAGTCACAAACTGCATAGAAGAAAATATCGCTACATAATAAATATATTTAAATTACACCTTGAAATATACGTGCATTCAATTCATGCTGTACTTAGTAAAGAACGTTTGAATCACGTTTAACCGAAACAAAAATGGAAAACTCAATGTAAATACAGTAAGTTGTTTGGAAGAAACTCGTTGAAATCGTGATGTACTGTATGTACTCAGTGAGAACAGCGGTATCACGTCAATACGCCTACAACAAAAAACGCGTTGCACATAGCTAATGTCAAAATGCCTAAGCCTAATGACAAAAAAAAGCCTAAATACGCCTAATGTCAAAAAAAAAACGTCTAACAAGAAGAACTAAAATTTATACACTATGATAAATACTCAAATAATACAGTTAAATAGTGAAATAAAAATAAATAATGCCCGAAGAAAATAAATAAAAGGGAGTTGAAAGAGTTATTGTGATTTGAGATCAGCAAGTTCTTTACTGATCTATAGGCAATATAGGAATCAATTGAATTCGAGATTGTGTAGGGCTAAAAGGGATCACTATCATGCTGAATTTTTTCGATTTGGTAAAGATAATAAGAAAATTTGGAAACAGCTAAATGTTTTATTGAACAGGCATCCCAGAGTGGACTCTATCAAGAAATTGGTGATGGTAGAGATTGTTATTATTGGGCATAAGTTGAATGCCCATTTTACTTTGTTGGAGCACGTGCAGGACTTAGCAGAATTGGTGCCTTTACAGGTTAATGCTGTGCTGATATTATGCAATGTCCTGATATTGATTTTGTTGAAATTCAGGATGCTTGGCTTAAAATACAACATTAACTCCGCAATTGGCCCTGATGAGCTGAAACCTTTGATTTTTGATGTCATGAAACTACTGATTCCTTCGCTTCTTGGTGTTTTTAATCATATATTTCGAATTGGTGTGGTCCCACTTAAGCTTAAAGTTAATAAAGTAGTGCCAATTTTTAAGGGTAGCATGGAGGGTGTGATTAATAATCATCGACCTATTACTATTACCCCCTATTTTTTAAAAATCTTTGAAAATATTTGTGCCGCTAGAATTCAGGCTTTTCTGGAAGAAATTGAGTTTTTTTTCAATGTCTCAATATGGTTTTAGGTCTGGCTTTTCCACTACCCATGCCGCTGTTGACTTGAATTTGTCAGTGATTAGGTGCCTTCAACGGGGAAGATTTGTGGCCGGGTTGTTTATTGACTTGTCACGTGCTTTTGATAGCGTGGATCATTCGCTTTTGTTGGCCAAGTTGGGCTCGGTTGGTGTCTCATCTCGCCTTATGAATGTGTTTGCTAGCTATTTCACTGATCGGTTTCAATATGTTGATGTAGTGGGCATTTCTTCGGATTCCAGACAGGTCTCTGTTGGTATTCCGCAGGGTTCTGTACTGGGTCCGTTATTTTTTAACTTTTTTATAAACGATTTACCAAGCATCTGCCCTGATACACATTTTATCATGTATGCGGATGATGTTGTGATGTTGATTGATGGTGATACTGATACATATGATAATCTTGTTGGAAAAATTAATCTTATTCTGGCTAAACAATGGTTACAGTTAAATAGACTGAAGCTTAATGTATCCAAGTCCAAACTTATGCTTTTTAGCTTGCGTAATAAGCGCATTCCGAATGTTATGAGTTCTGTTAGCTTTGACCATCAAATTTGGAATGGGTAACAGTTCTAAAATGACTGGGTTTTTGGGTAGACTCTTCACTATCCTGGGCACAACATAAAGTATTTAAAATCAAAGCTCTCTGGAACGTTGTCGAGCTGTTTTCGTGTTAGGGATCTTCTGCTGAGGCGGACGTTGTTTCAAATCTACTTCGCATTGATTTATAGTTATTTAACTTATGGTATTTGTAGTATGGGGCGGTGTTATGAAATGTTATCTTCAGCCGCTGTTGATTCTTCAAAAATATTTTTTACGCATTGTTTTGGGGGCTAGAGCTAGGACCAGTATTTCTGATGAATTTGCTAGTTTCAATATGTTGAGCATCTTTCAGATTTCAAAGCTCGATGCGGTCTGCTTTATTCATGACTACAAATTGAACTTACTTCCCCCCAGTCTTATGTATATGTTGGATAATCTCATTCGTCCATACCATATAGTCGTTTTACTGGTTATATTTTCCCCAGATTTAGTTCTACATATGCTCAAGATGCGGTGGTAGTGAGGGGTCTGAGGATTTGGAATATGATTGAGATAGACGTTCGTAATCGATCCCGTGTTGCTTTTAAAAATTGTATAGAGGGAAAGCTGTTATCTAATGAACTATGATTCCATATTTCTTGTTTTGTTTTGCCGATTGAAACTTCAATTAAGTATTATTTCTTTTGTTCTGCTTTTTGTTTTGTCCTTTTTTGCTTGTTGTTTTTGTTTGTTTTTTTTGTTGAAAAAATAATAATTTGTTTTTGAACTGATAATCTATGTGGATATTTGTTAGATTTATTGTTTGAGTATGTTTTGCTATGGTCGCAGTTAAACCACAGTTCCAGCCTAATCTGGCTTTAGTGATTGTGAATTGGTATACAGTACAGTATTATATCTGATGTTGTAATTTCAATATGTATTCTTTCTGCGATTATTGCTGGTCCAGTTCAAAATTGATAAATAAAGAAAAAAAATCAACAACAAAGTCCAAGTTTCCAGAATAAAAGTAAAATGTTGATGCATAAAAGTTTCAAAAAGTTTTCTTGGATAAGTTTACTTCACTGTATTTTGTTGTTTAAATTTCTGTGATTTCTGACTTTTCGATTAAAATCTTTTTATTCATCAACTTTTTATACTCTTTATATTAGCTTCACTTGTGACTGAGTGAGTAAGTGAGTGAGTTGCGAGTTTCTACATATAAAAACAATCCTACTCGGTGGATTTTGATGAATGCAGTGTCTGTGGATTCGTCTTAGTCCCGAGTAACACTGGTTAATGGCATCGATGGAAAACAAATATGGCAGACGCTACATGCCATAAATGCGTTATTCTTTTGACCCTCCTGCAGCAGGTTAAATGGCTCGATGGATTTTGTTGAGTAAAGTGTCCACGGATCCGTCTTACAGTACCAAGTAACACTGGCTATATGGCATCAATGAAAAACCAATATGGCCGACGCTATGTAATGTGCCAATATATAGATTGTGCATACCAAAGCAAGACGACTCGGTGGATTTTGATGCATGAGGTGTCGATGGATTCATCTTAGTGTATCGAGTATGACTGCCCTGTATATATGCTGTTAATTAAAAACCAATATGGCGGACGCTATATGCCACTATATGAAAAGTATGCTTAAAAAAGATTCTTAAGCGTTTTTGTCATTAAACTTTAGATGAATAGACGTTATTGTATTTAAGCGTTTTTGTTTTGGGCGTATTGGTGAGGAACCGAAAACAGCACGTTTCAAGAGATGTGTCCAAAAATATAGAGAACTTAATGTAAATTTTATCCATTTTATCAAAAATATAGAGAACAATGTAAATTGTATCCAATTTTATCATTTATAAAATAAAAACTTAAAATTAATAAGCGATAGCTTCATTAGTTACCAATTAATAATCAGAAAAAATAAATGCGCCTTCTCTAACTAAGCCATTAAAATTAATACGCCCCCTAATCCATTAAAAATTCCTTACCTTATTCCTGAAATTCCTGACCAAGTAGCGCTCACCTCCAAAATCTGCAACGAACATCGTCGAGTTTTTGAAAGTGAAAGCTACTCCAATCAGAGATTTTAAATCGTATTAATGTTACTCGTTATGAACTTTATTTAGGAATAGGAAATGTGCCAATTTTAAAAAGAAATTATACAAAAGAAATTCCAATTTTCAGTTGGATTTGGAAAACATTTCATTAATAGTTTACGACCCGTTGCATACATGCCTGTCCTACAACGAGTTTTCACATGACGATCGGTTTCGAGAATGAAATTGCTGATCACTAGGGCCCGGATGTTTATGCATTTATAAAGCCTGAAATATGCATCCATTTATGCACGTAAAAGTACCAAAAT
>JAQIWH010008016.1:0-10729 GCA_034695005.1 Cryptops parisi | reverse complement strand
TGTGTGTGTGGGTATAGTTGTTGTGTGTACGGTAAACTCTGACTGAAGTAAACTACCACTGGCGTGTATTGAGACCGATGCTTTTAATACTAGGTTTTTTGTTTACAAAAAAAAACGTATGTCATGTACAAGATGGCCATTGTACTTGCACACACTATGTTTCACATGATCTCCAAGTTCGTACTGGTAAATACAACTACTAGAAAGTCGGATGTCGGTAATGTTATAGTAGGTATTAGGTGATTCGCCTATAGTTGTTATGTACAAGCTGCAGGTGACGACCACGAAAAAAAGTGCTGGTAGTAGTAAGTAGAAATTGTGTTGTCGTAGGATGGTTATTTTTCAAAACAGTAAAACTGGCATCGAAAAGTACACGTAGTCGTTTGCCAAATTTAGAGTTTCGGTCTGCTTCTTCGTTGACCATTGTGGTCAATGAGTGAACCAGTCGGAAATTAGAGGATTGGTGGTGGGCCGTGCTTTCTTTTGAACACGTTGAAGCGTTTTGGTACGGTTTAAAAGTCTGTCGATTGGTGTTTTAACACCAATGCCACGTTGAAGTTGTCCTTTTGTAGGGGTTTTTAATTATCGTTCAATAACGTTTGCACACGACTTCCGGAGATACTCTTACCCTTGTACATTAGCTCTCCCTCTACACCAACACTGACTGAAATCGTCATTGTGGTAGGTTCGTCGGTGTTGATGTTGTTGTTGTTGTTGTGGTCGAGTGGTACGGACGGGCGGTGGTTGTAGAGAGAGACGCGAAAACATTTTCGACAAAGAAGCCATACGACCTTTGCTACCTTTACGACGACGAACCATCTTACAGAAGTGTAGAAAGCATACTGAACAAATGGTGTAAAAGTTTACTAATTTAAGCGGTTGGTACGAGAACTACACAACCGTTATCCTCACCACCTTCTTCGAAAGAGAAGATGTTTGTTTTTAATCGTAACTCGTCAGGTGTTTGCTGTTTAAGATCAATTAATAAATAACCGGGTGGTCTACTTTTTGCTAATTGAAAAGCGCTTGATAATATTTTTGTTCTTCCTGGGTACATCTGCGAGGCAAGTGTTGTTATTTGTTTACAATCACGCTGATTTTTAAAAATGACCATACAGTTTGAATTGAGTGATAATGTGCGCGAATGTTTACCTTGCAAAAACATATTTTGTAGTAAAAGTAACACTCTTAAATTTCTATGGTGTAAGTAAACAAGTCAGCCACCCACTCTGCAGATGCTGAATGCTCCATTAAATCATCGATAATTAATAATGCATCGCTATAAACATCGAAGCTTGTAGATAAGCCTTCGTGAAACTCAATTCCTGGAATGTTTTTAACCATTTCTCTGAAATAAGGTTGATCGGCGCAATAGAAATAGATAATCTTTTCTACATGAAGGTTAATGAATGTACGTCTATACATTAATAAGTTATTGACAAACACGGTCTTGCAACTCCCGGTACTACCCGAGACAATGGCTGTAAAAGGGTGTTGAAATATGCCGTAAGGTAGTTCCATTCTCTACTTGTAAACCTAAAAATTAAAATAGAAAATGTTGGCCTATGGCATGTCATAACCGTTATTACTAAGGCACCACTGCCAAAAAATACACACGTCTTTACCAATGAAGAGACAACACAACTTTAATGAGTTTTAACACAAATCCTTCTATTAAAGACAGTTTGTCTTTTTGTTTTGTTTTGTTTTTGTTTTGTTTTGTTTTTTTAAAAATAAGTAATAAAAAACACAAATATAAAAATAGTGTAAGTTTACACAAAAAAAAATCAAAATGCCATTTAAAAAAATGGTTTATAAAAACACCAATGATGAATATTAAAAAAGCATATTTACAAAAATTCAAATCAAAATGATATATATTTATAAAATAGTCTATAAAGATTTAAATGCGCAATATAAAAACGATATATTTACAAAAAAAAAATTCAAAATTCAAAATTGTCTACAATGGCTCAAGTGACAAAAGTATTTATACAAAAATTACATATGACAAAAAAAGTCCTGAACACATAAAAAAAAGATAGTATATACACTTTGAAATATTTACAAGTTTGTTTACAACTAAACAACAATTTGGAAAAAAGCCAATTAAGATGGTTTATAACCAAACGGGTATGAAGTGTAATTTTCATCAATGTAGCGTTTATTATACACCCGTCTGAAAATTTTGGCCCGTAGTGTTGTGTGTATTGTAATAGTTTGCTTATTGCGTACAAATGTACGCAATGGGGCACTTGCACTTGTACAAAACCTTGTTCGTTCTCGACGAACTGGCGAAAAATTTTGGGCGTTAGTGTTTTACGCGCCTCGTTGGTGAGCGGGATGCCTTTAATTTTCATTATCACACTCCCTTCACTGAGACGCATGCAATAAGATTTCGGCCTCGTGCAGGCAAAGTGTGTTATTGTCGTACCTGCGCCAAAATCCTCCAATACATTTGTGAGAAAACCCAAACTCGTCCCGATGCTTAGGTGGTTTAAACTAGCATTGGTGGGGTTTTTTTGAAAATGATACTATCGGTGGCAGTAACTATCGACACGGTATTTACCGATTCGGAATTCACGCGATAGGCAATTAGCTTGGATTTCGTGTTGGATTTCGATAATTCGTTCTTTCTCGACCATTTTAAGCGATCGCGATGCTTCTTTACTGTGCTTGTCTAATTTTGAGTAGCCATTACTTGGAATAATTCCGAGTGCGTGTGGCGGTAAAAAAATTTTCACGCAAAAGCAAATTAAAAGCGCTAGCGAGTGTACAGCTATCTGCAAAGGGGTCGAGCCCAGTGAGATTACGGAAAGTGTCGCGAAAACTTTCTGCCCCCAATGACAAGTACTTTCACGTCAGATAGGCAGTATTCTAAAAGCTCGGTATGCAAATTCCACACCGGCTTACTCGCTTTCTCTTCACTGTACCATTTGTCAAAAATTGCCAATTCTTCGGATTCGAAATTTTCAGAATTAAAATATTTTCTGTCGGGTAGTTCACCATTATAATTTGCAGTTTCCAGCGTGGGGAAAATACCCCTTTTTACTCTCGGTGAAATTAAATGTTTTTGAAAAAGTTCGTAGGGCACTTGAAATGTAATTAAACGAATCGATGAAAACAATTGAACTACCCGGAAAAGACATTCGCATGTCTTTTTAACCCGAAAAAATGATATCAGGAAGAAGCGCTTGGTCGACACAGCGTTTAAGAAAAAAGAAAGCATCGTAACCTCTTAAATTGTGCGCAAAGACGATCGTTTTTACATTACCTGCTTTTTTGACACGCCTTTCGCCATCGCGTTTTTTACCTTGCGGTTTGTTGAGGAAGAATAGGCGACTGAGATAAATTTTATTGGGCGGGAAAGGGCGAAGAAACTCGTCAGGAAAAATAACTTCAAACCCCTGCTCAGCACCAAACACAACAATTTGCACTTTATCTTTTAAAAACCCTTGAAATAATTTTAACTCTTCGATGCCACAGGTTTTATCGAATTTTTTGGCAATAGTGAACTCTATTGACAATAGTGAGATTCAAGGGCAATGGCATGTTGGCAGTCGTTTTGTTAAAATACACCACACAAGCACGCAGCAATGTAAAAAAATACACACAACCCTAAGCTTGTAAATGAATTAAAAAGGCAAAAATAACAAACTTGTAAAAATATTTCTAATTTGAAATACTATGAAAACAAAAAAATAGAGCTGTGTCAGGACAGAAAAAAATGTTTTTACTACGATATAAAAAGTTACTACAAGGCCATAAAAAATATATATATATATATACTGGTATAAAAAATATAAAAAAAATATAAAGAACAAAAACAAAACTTTTTTTAGTGGTAGAATAGGTCACCCAAAGCACGCCGGATGTGATCAAACTCAATTTGATTTAGGGTGATTGATTTTTCTGGCGATGGACAGGTGTCACGCGTGTTAACAAATTTGGATAATGTGTAAAAAATGTCACCAGCAACGTTTATCTCTTCTAAAAGTAGAACACCGCCTCCAAACTTTAGGTGCTTAATGGTATGCTAAAAAAAAGCGGTGTTCGAAGAAGCAATCGACTTGTGAACTATCTGGTAATTGGGGAGTGTCGTACGCTGTCGCAGTTGAGTAGGCAGCTCCGAGTGTCTTTAAGAGGGTATAGCTGAGATCGAAAGAGATATTTATCCCCGATTTGGTGGCAAATTCTTTTCCACTCACGCTTTTGAAATAACGTCGAAGGTCTATATAAGAGTACTCGACGTTATAGCCTTCTTTTTTAACGCGGCGGGTAGTTTGTGCTAACACCAACTCAGGGGTCAAATACTCTTTATACTCCGTCTCCCACTAAGATAAGAAAGAGAAAAAAAAATTGGTTGGTTGGTACGAAAATAATCTAACCCTATACAATTTTTTTTATTGAAAAAATGGAGGTATTTGAAAAAAAAGCTGCATGGTTGTAAAATAAATCTTTATCTTACCTCAACTGGATTGCTGCTGGATGCAGTTGCTGGTGATGGACGTTGCAAAGGTGTTAGATTTGGTATCGGTGGCAGGACAGGCAGAACAGCCCGTGGCTGATCACTAAATAACCGTCGTGGTGGGACGTCGCTTATGTCGATAGAGGTTATCGGTGATGCCGGGGAATTGAGCAGATGTGGTGGCAAAGCTTCCTGGTTTTGATATTGTGGGTTGAGAAGATGGAAATATTTTTGACTTAACACGTCAGGCAAATCTATCTCGTCGAAACCAGCAAAAGAGCTGCAGGACACTCCTCTGTAGCATCAGCGGCGGCGACGAGAACAGCATTAGTTGTCTAGGATAGAACAACTGTTTAAAAAAAAAGTATTCAAGTAAGAAACTATGTTAAACCATCACCCTACTAAAACAGTTTTGTTAGTTAACCATTAAAATAACACTTACCCATATCGAAGAAGTTGAGATGACTGTGTAGAGAAAAGTTAATGATGGTGAAACGTTAGTGATGATACTGGCTTGTAAAATTACGAGCGAGAAGCCTTCTCGCTCGTAGTTTTGAAGAATAAAGCAGTGGTCAGACACTGTGCGCCTTTGGGGTTTTTAAAGGAATCTTGACCACGAAAAAAAAAAGATTGAAATCCATGATTGGCCTTTAGCAATCTGCAGGTGTCACTGATGGGTCATCGAGTGGGATGGGTCGTGCAGAGGTAGGTAATCCGGCTGTCATTGTTTGACACAACATAGAGAGCAATAACCATAGCATCACACAACAACAAGATCGTGCGCTAGAGTTAAGTCTGAGGATTAGCTATTTTAGTTAAAACGGTTTTTGAACCAAAAAAAGATGTTCTAAAAAACACTAATCCTCTTGTATATCACAAAGACTATGTTTGTAGCCTGTTTGTAAACAAGATGTCACAATTATTGGCTGTGTTTCAAAGACCATCTTTGTAAATATGTTGTAGTTGTAGTACAGATGTACTAACATTATTTCTAATAAATAAATCAGTCGATAACATTTTATTAGAAACATTTTATTAGTTACAACCAACATACAAAAAAAATGTATATAAAATCTTCATTGATACTTTGCCTATCATTCTAACAAAAAGTCGGTAAAGAAACACAAATTTTCGTCAAGTAGCGTGGATATCCTAGAGCCTATAATAGTTGGATTTCGGAAACTGCTCTAAAACATGGCTGATTTTTATATAACTCTGGCCTCTGCCTTCCAACGTTTTTGACCATTTGACAACTGCCCCATTTGATCATATCAAAAATTCACTTGACAATTTTTTTCACTCGTTTACCAAGAGAATTGCAATTAGGTTCAAATTACGAAGTTGCTCTACCAGGTTTGTTTGTTTTTGTTCGTTTTTTGTTTGTCCACTTTTTTGTTTATATACTATTTCTATAACTTGTACTAATCACTGTAGGGCAGTGGAATAACATTTCCGACACCACGAGAAAATTTACAGTAAGATATCCTTCAAAAGATAAGACACAACATCAACCGCAATATGTCTTACCAATCGCACCAAAGTCGTACGCCAAAAAACCGAAAAAATCAAACTTTGATGAAGAAAACAATGTTGATACCGAGACAAACGACGTCGAAACTTCGTCTGTTTTACGGGTCGACAAAAAACAACAACAACAACAACGTGAATTTGTATCTCGACAAGTGGCAGTTATATCAACAGCCTTTTCGATGACCACTGGCAAAACAAATAAACTGTTTAACACTGGTTTAAAAATTAGAAAATGTTTATTAAACTTTTTCGATGGAAACCTTAAAGTAGCAATCGATATAGATCAGGAAAACAACACTTTAACTTATAACCTTTTATCCAGTTACAGTGTGATATTCCAAGCTTCACCATTTGTTTCATATGAGTGTACTAAGACAACTTTATTGAAAAACACGTTTGACAAAGACGACCTCCCGCTTGTGCTTTTTATCCCTGAGGAGTATCGTGCACCTGACCCTACCATCGTGGAGTAGGCCACCAGCATTATTTTAAACAATAGAGGCGTCTCGAGAAAATGGCACGTTCGACTTGACAACACTAGCACCCTTTTTCGAGGCCACTGTATGGACACTGTTCATCATTATTATGAAAAAAACCTTTATTTAGAGCCGAGTTTTTATAAAACATCCGAGATTTTGATCACTGCCATAAAAGAACGAATACGTTTGATTTTACGATCCCATTACCACATTCGTGTAAGTGCAAACAGCCGGATTAAATTTAAAAACGATGATGATCTTTATTTAATATTTCCATCCGAAATAAAGGGTTCCTTGAGTGACGTTTTTGGTTTTGCCGAAGCAAACACACCTCACAACTTAGTCGCTAGTCAATACTCAATACCCTGTAGATTTGCAAAAAAGGCTCAAACACATTTTTATCTCTATTTGAACGTTGTCGAAAATCAGATTGTGGGTTCCACCTATGCAGCACTACTATGTGTTCTATCCGCTTATTCAGCAGATCGTACATGTCTATCACGTTCAAACACAGGATAAGTCCAAAATTTGACAACAGTTTGAGAATTTCAGATCATATAGTAGAAACAGCTCTGTTTCTACTATATGATCTGAAATTCAAAACATAAGAAAACATTCATATCGTCAAAAGTGCGAGATTTGAACAGAGTAAAACTCACAAACTATTTGACATTTTCGTGTTATTAGTATTTGTCGTTTGAACGACAGGATATGCCCGTCGTTGGACATCTGTTTGAGAATTTTAGGCTTCATAGTTTCTGTATCAGATCTCATGCATAATAGGTCTTCTAAGCAGTGCTCGAATTGTTAAAAAAAATTTCCAAAAGTGTTCCGGTTGATATTATTTTTGGGGTACTGTACCCCAACAATAATAACAACTAAAACGCTATAAAATGCTAAATAGAAAAAAGTTGTGTAACAACTTAGGTACATAACTTTTTTGCTACATATACAACTTGAATGAAACACCCAAATTCCCACACCCACACTGTGCAGTAAAAAATGGTGACTTAAAAATACCATGTGTCGTTTGCTGGTCAGTCTAAATGTCTGGAAGCTAATGTAATGTTTAGTACAAGAAGAAGGGTATATTTTTTTTATATATATTTATTTATTTTGACTGCTATTGAGACTGCAATAAACTGAACCAATAAACAATACTGTAAAAATACAGTTACTATAAAGTACGCTACTAAAATCATTAACAGCAATATAATCACTATTATAGTGCTTAGTTTGTGATCATAGTTTTAGATATAGAAATGAAATATGGGATTAAATTTTAAGTTTACTTAATGTCTTAAATAATTTCAAAAATAATTTCAAGAAACTGAATTAACAATCAATAGATTGCTGTGCTTTGTTCAAAATATTGTTAATAAAACTCTCTATAGTGAGGCGTTATCACAACACAACAACACGATTTTTCCACGCTGTGCCTGAGAGTTTTCCACGCAGTACCTGCGAGTGCCTGCGAGTTTTCCGCGCATTGCCTGCGAGTGCCTGCGAGTTTTCCACGTGAGAGAAAAAAGTCGCAGTGCAGCTGTCAGGGTTGGACTAGGAAATAATTTTAATTCATTAATTATTTGGATAAAAACATGATTCAGAAAAATTATAGTTAAATAAAAGAATGATGTAATTAAATTGAAATATAAATAAAGGTATTAGTAACTAATGACATTGATGTTGAATAAGAAATTGATTAAGCCATTCTGTAATGTTAAAGTGTTAATAAAATTCTAAATCTTTATGTCTTAAAGTTCTGGTTTTCTTCTTTTGGATTAACGTTTAGAAAAATAGTATTAAGTTGTATAGTATTGAATGGCATGCGCTTAACTATTGTGAAATTAAATAGAAATATTGTTAAGACACAATATTAATAATTGGAACAGTTACTAATGATGAATCATGAATACAATACGCGTAACAGTAAAGTTTAATACACAACAGTGTAAAACCATTAACAAATGTCGAGGTCGGAAGGAGTGGTAAATCATTATGCATGGGCATGAATGAATTTGAAGAAATAAGATGCTTGAAAGAAAGTATGAGTTCACTCACAAAGTTCTTTGCTATTGCTTTTTAACGATAATTGCTTTTAGGAAAATTTATTGCATGATGTTGCTAACATTTGAATTGTATATTGAATAAGCCAGAGTTGCATAACTTGAGATTGGATATTAAATTGAGAATTAATATTAAAATGCTTATAATTGAATGGCTGAATAAAAAACGGCATTTATAAACTTATACGTCATTTATTTAATTATTACATCATTTATACTTTTGTAAATATAACGTCATATACCATTTGATTCAAGCAGGGACCACTACATCCGTTTCTGGCGCTGAACGCCCGCAAATAAAAATACACAAATTTAAACAAAGAAATGAATTCTGACCCATCTCGTAGCGAAGCGTAAAGATCTAGCTAGCTAGGCTTGAAAGTGAGTACCCAAGTTGCAATTAAATCTCACGGTGGCACGGCTGATCGCAAGAATACGGTGCTGCCCTCTGACTACTGCACGTTGCCTATTGGCAAACTGAAGTTAGCAATTCCGGATAATCGAGTTAGCAACAAAAGAAGTTCCTGTTGCGAGTTTTAGTGCATTATTATGATATATGTTTTTCTTGAAGTTGTATTGTAAGTAGTTGGATTTTGTTTCCGGATTGGACTGGTTGGCCACAACATACTAATCTGCAGTTGTTGTGCTCGGATCGTCCAGACCGGAGATGACGTCAGAAGTTATTGTTTTTTGCGAAGAATGTATGCTTCGCGAGAAAAATGGTTTGAATGGTCTTGGGCAAATTAGTATTAACGTAGTAAGTAAACAAATAAGAGACAAAGGGTTATTGTTTTAATCTGGCCTTTATTTCCTTCATTAACCGGGGATGGGCGCTCCATCCAAAATTATTTTCCGTGAAGAGTGGGGTGCGACACAAGATCGCCTCCATCCACGATGGCCGGCTGCATCCATTGTTGCAAATACTGAAATAAAGGAAAATTGCATTGTAATTATTAATTGGGTTAAATATAGAGTTCAGTGATGTAATTGGAAAACTAATAAAGTATAGTCGCGTAGAATTAAAATTAAAAGTATACAAGAATACAATGCTGCTCTCTGACTATTGCACATTGCCTATTCACTGTTACAATGTTGACCCTTATATATAAACCATCTCTTATGTACAATTTATATTGTGAATAAATAAAATATTATTATTAACAATTATATCTTTTTATATCTTATTCAATAATATTTCTCACAAACTCCCCCTTTCACAATATAAATTAACTCATGTTTCATTTCAAAAATATACTTAGCAAACATGAACAATCTATTCCTTAAAGATTTGGTTAACAAATCAGCAGTTATTTTCAGAAGAAATGTATTTTAACTTAATCTTCTGTTCTTTGCATAAAGTCTAATAGCATGATACCGAATGTCTATATGCTTGGTTCTGTTATTAACTATAGTATTTTGAGAAAAACATATTGCCGATGATTGTCACTGTATGTTAAGGGGATTGTTTTTGAAAAATCAAAACCCACAAATTCGTGTAAAATGTTACTAATCCAGGTAACCTCAATGCATGCCAAATCTAATGCCACGTATTCAGCCTCCATTGTACTTCTAGAGATGCATTTTTGTATGCATGACCTCCACCCCACAAACACATTCCCTATGCACCATATGAAGCCACTAAATGTCCTCCTAGCATCCAGAGCTGTTGCCCAAGAGGCATCTGCATACATAACGAGATCATTAGAAGTGACATTTGACAAATCAATTTTATAGTCTAATGTAGAACAAACATATTTTAAAACACGCAATAAAGAGGTCCAATGTTCTACATTAGGTTTTGCAGAGAATTGAGCAAGATACTTGTATATCACGGGGAACAAAATATCCAGTCTGGTTCTATTTCCCAAAAACACCAATGATCCCAATAATTCACAAAAAGGATAGCTTTTGTCAGATATTTCTGGAACCTTTGCCACAAATTTTGAACTTGATGGGACAGACTAGGTTCTCCTGTCAGGGGAAGGCATATGATAATAGCAATAGTAAATTGCAGAGCATACAATGCTATAGATGTTCGGAATATGAACATTATAGTTTTAGAACATTATAGTTACATTAAATAAAAATGATGCTCAGAACTAGGGTTTTTGGTTCGAATATATTCGAACCGTAAAACCGCGGTTTTTTGGGGAAAAACCGGAACCGAAAACCGTGACTGAAAAACC
>JAQIWH010008015.1:0-10729 GCA_034695005.1 Cryptops parisi | reverse complement strand
TCAGTCTATATAACTTTGAATTAAAGTATTGAATTATAAATTAAATTAGATTAACCAAATATACCTGAATACCCACAATGTTGCTGGTGATCTATAACTTTTTTCACTATTTCTTGTCACAATCTATGGTAATTACAACAAAGAATGTTTTGCGGATAGGATAGCTTTGCTAACAACGCAAAGTGTGTCAGTCTAATTCTCGGACAACTAGTATATTTAGTTGATATTTAATTAGACGTTATCTTATAGTTATCCATACATCACTACAAGACATTATTAGGAAGCACCTTACCGCTACTAGCCATTGTTCCATAAATATTGATTGTTGCCACAATTAATGCCACAGCAAAGACGCCCAAGAGAACTTTTCTGAAAGATGAAGCAGATTCAGAGACATTTCTTTTCCAAACTGATTACAATCACAAACAATGATAAAACAATAAGAAAATTCTTAGTAATAATGAAATTTTAAAATGAGAAAATGTTATTAGAATTATAGTGTAAATTTAGAGAATTATAACAATTTAACACAAATGTATTAAAATCAGCTTTGGCAAAACGAAGACATGAATTTCCATACTTCAGATCTGTCATGATGAAAATGAGACTAAAAACAGAATGAGTGAATACTTGCTTATACGTTTTAAATCCGGATATTTTTCAAAGCTAGTTAAAAAAATTGCTCAAAATTTATTAATTCCAATTTTTTATCACAGGTGAATGCTTATATTCGCCATTTTTTCTTATATTTTTCATTTCCTGTCAGTATTGCTACAAAGCAAATTGTGAATAAGTTTCCTGTTCTTTGTAATTTCATTCCAAGGAACAAATAACTCACATGACGCATGAAAATTTTCCTCTACATAACATACACTTTAAGTTTTTTTTTTTAATTTTTACCAACAAGTGTTATTTGCCAGAGAAACATATTGAAGATGTCACTCAAAATATTTACCATTGTGGTGCACTATTAAACTAGTCATAAATTCAAATAATTCCATGAGACTCGTTTTGGTGAAATACTACTGTAAATGTTTCTTTTTCACGAGCCCTAATTTTTGCGAAATGTGGGATTGATTGATCTCGTAAGCTAAAACTTTCTAAAGCAAATATTTTTCTGTATTGTTCTGTTTACTAAATATTATTATGATGTATAGGCTACTGTATTGTAAAAAAATCCTTACCCAATTTGGCTTCAGCTGTAGGGTATAATAATTAATTAATAAATAAATATTGTAGCTACAACATTGTAGTACAGTATAATACTGTGTAGTAAAATTTCATTTTTAATTATTCAAAGCTTGGTAACCAAACCTTTTCAGGGGCTTTCCTTAAATTACTAATGCTCAATAGGGAAGATTGGTTATTACAAGAATTGTTATGTAACAAAACCTTTTTTTAATTCTTTTTATGAATTTCCGGTAATAAGCAATAGTTCATGTTACTCAAGATGGGATGCAAAATTTAGTTTCTAAATAAATAGACCACAATTATCCTGTCATCTATGAATGTTAAATTGCTATGCATATTCAATATTTTAGAAAACAATGTAATAAAGGATGGTTTATTTACGTGTGTAAAAATGGTCAAATTATGAATTTTTTACAAAAAAAACCGAGGGGGCGAGACAAGGGCACCAAAATTGGACCGTGCTTAGGGCACCAGTTGGACTTAATCTGGCCCTAAGTGTGGTTGATCTCAGTGTGTTTATGATGAAAAGCCACTATACTAGAATTCATAGTCATCCGTCAGCGCTGAATCTGTTAGAGGGCCTGTTAACACCTACACAAAGTTGACTAGTCTAAAGTAATCCCTCCCTCGTCCCTACTTTCAGTAAATAATTTACTTTCCAAAATGGCGTCAGCTACTCCAACCACGTTATCTATAAGCATCCCAGCTTCCTTTTACAAGCGACATCCACCCAGAAAACCCTTCACCAACTCCCAAAAGCAAACGCAGCAGATTATATCTCGACGATAAATGACTCCTTTACTACAGTTCAGAGAATGATGAATCAAGACTCACCGAAAACTCAGCAAAACAACAGATGACCGACAGGATTTGAGGCTGTTTATCATCGCGCACTTTAATCAAGAGGTCTTCATTGCAAAGCTTGGAAACACTAGCTACTGAACCAACCAACGATAGTAACGTGTTATGAACGAGAATAGGCGAGACTGACAAAAATTACCATCGATTCTGTAGAGAACAAGAAATTGTGTACGTGTGTTCAAAGCTAGATGACGGCCTGGGTGGGCGGGAGATAGAATAGGGTTCGCCGGCAAAGCTAAATTACCTGATTGCATGCTATTGAAGGCATAGTACTGTGTGCAGTGTTCATTGAGGCAGGTAAAAGGAGCAGTAGAACACTGGTCACTAAATGGGATCGAAAGTAGTAACCATGTAAAAAAAAGTGAAAGGAGGTAACAACCTCTCCCCGGTCGGAAATGTCCCTAACTTTAGGCGCAGAAACAACATGCTCCAGAAAGTCAGCCTCTGATCACTTTCACGTAGTCGAGACCTCTGCAGTTCTATCAGAAGCAGAGAAGGCCCTGAGTTTCAGTAACTTGGAGCTGACCCTTTCCCTTCCCATACTATGGGGTTTTTGGCCTCCGAGAAAGCACGCTTTCATCCCGTGTCAGTCACAGAGATTCTACTGACTTCATCCTCCAGGCATTTCTACGCCATTCCTATCATTCCCCTCCACCACCATGAAGCCGCAAAGTTTGGCACCAGGAAAAGAGAATTTTTTAACTACAATGGTCAGTATTACACGTCCCAGTCAGTCTTAGGCTGGGTCTGGCCTTCATCTTTGACTTGTCCAGCTTGGGTGACCCTGACAGAAGGAAAACCCTCCCACTGGTGTATCTAGCGGACAGAGGCATGCAAACCCCCTCATCACAACAAGGTGCGAATCATTGAGGGAAGATCGCTTTATAAAAAAATATTGGTGATAGTTTCATAATTCAAAGTATATGATGTACAACTAAGTAATTTCTACATGTTAAATATATAGTTTGCCTCTCTATATACTTTTCCTTGTTTCATACATTTATGACATCAAGTATAAGTTGCATAAAGTGATATTTGAATAAACCTAAAGCTGGATAAACCTTGAATAAACCTTACTTCTAGATATCGAAAATTAATAACGTTAACAATCACAGTAAAATAAAAACAATAATATATAATTTTGGTGGACACAATATATCAATAATATACTGTATCATCATATCTCGATCATAATCTTTTTCCACTTTCATAAAGACAATACGAAATTCTCAGTAAGTTACTACGAACACATTATATCTTACTACATACAATCCAAAAGTAACTGTGTTTTCGATTGCTGTATGGTTTATAAATTTAAAAGTTTAAACAATAAACGCAACAATGTATCAATTAACATTATTTTTGAATTAACATGAAATTCTGACGCTCTCTGGGTTGGGTCAGGTGGATTGGGTTGGGTCTCTGGGTTGGGTCATATTTAAATTTCAAATAGCAATGCTGACTTTTCAACAGGTTTAAGCTAATAAAAATAATAAAATAGCATGATCTCCTACCTTCTCATACATCCCAAAATCAAGTAATGTAATTTGTTTCTTAAAAAAATTAATGTTTAGTAAGTTCATCATCATTTTTGGGGTTGCTGGGGTCGTGGTAAGCAAGCCCACACAGCACGAACCACCATCTCGTTTGATTTGCAACGAGATCAGCAAGACAGGACACATTAAAAAATTGGAAGATCTGACGCACCATACGAGGTCGGTTTCCTAACGAATCAGGGAGCAAATCGGGTAAACCATGAAGTTAACAAAGGGGCGAAAGGAGAACACACTTCACAAAGATGTGGTAAATAGTAAGCTGAACCCTGCAAGATACACAAAAAAGTGAGAATTCACCCCAAAGTAAATATGCAAAGACGAGCAAGTGTTACTTCGGTTTTTTTAGCTGAGGCCATGGAGTTACAGTATCTTTGATAACACGAAGCTTATTACAGGTGGTGGTAAACCATTTGTGTAACTACGTGGAGCAGATCAATCATCTCGACCACGACTGCAAAACCAAGTACAGGACCTGATCAGTAAAAAGTAGCAAGATCAGCCCAAGCCTAGCCGCAGCATCTGCGAGCTCATTACAGGGGATGCTAACATGCCGTGGAACCAACATTAGCACAACGGAATTGCCCAATAGAAAATGACATCTATGAATAAGTGAAACTAGAGAATTTAAGACAGGGGTGCTCAACTTTTTAAAAGTTACGGGCCACTTTTTGAAATTTTGTACATGTCACGGACCATACAATAGTAGAGTCATAGACAATTCTACTTTTAGACTTGAATCAAGCAGCAAACATCTTAGGAAAAATTTGTTGAGTAGAAACACTTCAAATCAATTGCGATGTCGTTTCATGAACTGCAGTATAAGGTGATTTTTTAAATTTTTTGACATAAAAATATTTTTATCAAGCATTAGGGGGCCACAATTGAGGACTCGGAGAGCCACAAATGGCCCGTAGACCATAGGCACCTCTGGTTTAAAAAATAAAGATCATGGTGCGCAATAAGAGAGTCAGTACAAATTAAAAATTGTGGGACTTCAGAGTTGAGGCATAAAGCTATCGCCTGAGTTATGGCTATTAACTTGACCGAGACAATGAAAATTGGTCAGGCAGCCTTCGGTGAAGCATACACTAGCGAGAAACAGCCCAAACCTACAAGGTCACCCTGTTAGTGTGGTGGCTGAAATATGTAATTCTCTATTTAAATATAGGTAAAAATATTATTGTGTTATACAGTTGGAAGTTAAGTGATATTTTCATACAATGATAATTATTGTAGTTGATAGGAGATGGATAATAAGTATTGTTTTACATGTTATTGAAAAGAAAGAGGCTGCTGTAGTAACAAGAACATAAATGTCTGTTCTATAAGATTAGTGTGAACTGTGAAACTATTATGGATTGATGTCATAGTTGACAGTGTTTTGTTGCAACTGGACATGTTGTGCTACAGCTTAGAACACATTGTTTCCTGTAACTTGTTTTGCAAAAACTAAAGGTTTTTTTGTTGCATCTCAAACCTTGTGTGGAAAAGATCACTTATTACTTTTAGCTCACACTCATCAGAAGCACGGACAATTTGTTTAGACGATGACGACAAGCAGGTGGTGATGCAACATGTGATAGCAGATCACAATCCACCAGAGACCAAAATTCTGGTAGATTGTGAGAATACTTAAACTATTGAAGCGGTGGACAAAGATGAGTGACTGAGAAGGACAAAGTAAATATAACTACATCGAAAAACTAAATGAAAACAATTATTATTTATGGAAGACCATGGTGGAAACGTTATTACACAAAAAAAATGTATGGGAGAGTGCGATTAATTGACAATGAACCAACTTCTGATGGTACAGTTACTCAAGAAATGTAAGAAAACAATGACAGCAAAGCAATGCCAAGCTTTAAGAATAATGGTTAGAACAATGTCTTCTCCACAAGTCTTAAAGTATGCACGAATTAAGAATGCGAAAAGCTATAGACTATAATCAAGGACAATATGGTATCAACTACCAAACAGCAGCGTATAGATACCAATTACAAAATGACGAAAGTGGAAATGAAAGAACAAGAAACTGTAGGAGAACATATGAACAGAGTGATGAGTATTCAGAACATATGTGCAGAGCTTGAAAAGCAGTTTGACAAAGAAGTTGTTGTTTACCATGCTTTAAATGTTGTCAGACGGCTGTCAATCCCGTGGTAGCGTCGGTATACATTTAGATCAGCAGGTAAATAACATTATCATTGTACATCAGACTGGTAACGGTTCCTCTTCTCCATCCTTCATCAAAGACTAAATGGATAATAATCTCTTCTCTCAACAAAGCAATGTATAAACATCATCTCATTGTTAAAATTCAAACCACGGCTCTTTAACAAATAGTAAATAATATTTTGTTTCAAGAAATAAACACACAACAAAATATTCCCCCTACACAAAGCTCCAAAAGAAATAATTTTTTTTGTGCTGATGACTTAAAAATCTCGGGGGATTTCAATCTAGTAAGCGTGTTCCATAATCGAATGCCTCTTACAAGGACATATGAAGTACATATGTCCTTGTATGTACATATGTCCTGTGCATATGAAGTACAAAATCTTGAGCCAAAGGACATGCATGATAGAATCAAAAACATGCTTAATTCTTTTGGGAAGCAGGCCTTTATGAATGAATAGTAATAAGATCATATATCTTAGACATCTGATAAATATCAAGGACCTTAAATTTACCGAATTGTTCCGTTATACTATTTTTGTACTGGTTTTAAAAGCAATGTTATTGTACTGGTTTATTAATTGTAACGGTTTTCATACTGTTTTTTTTTTGCATAGTCTGGAACCTAATACTAGAAAATATGCAGAGTTGACAAATCTGCATTGTTATTAATGCAATGGTTTTCACTCATGTCCATGGATTTGACTTTAGCTTGGTCATACTGTCATGACTCGGATCAAAGTGTTATCCTTTTTTTATTTACTGATCTTTTTAATTTTTTAGTATTCATTTATTTACCTTTGTGATATCTGTCTGTCCAGCAAATAATCAATATGAAACACAGCCTTTGTCAATTATCAAGTTATGTTATAAATGGATTGCATTAGAAAGGTGACCCCAAGACAGTAATGGCAAATAAAGTTGCTTCTCGTTCATCATGGTTTACGAAAATTTAAAACCACAGTATTTTTAAAATCAGTTTTCCCCAGATGCTATGTATAAAACTAGTTTGCTTCAGTGGGCAAGTTGAAATCAATAATGGAATTTTGTTTCATTTGTAAAAGTGGACTGCAAAGTCGAAACCATTGTAACCTGAGAATTTGTATTTATTTTCTGGGTTTAATTTCACTATTATTACCTCCATTTTCTTCAATCTCATAAGTTACTTGCCAATGCCAAAGACATGATTTTAGTTTAGGAACCCTTGTGGTGATGACATTTTGCTTACTAAAACAATTGCTCGCTAGAGAACGAGCAACTGCTTTTGATCATTCCCAAGTTCAATAACAATGCTTTTGTAAGCAGTGACATCATTTTGACATCTCTTATCGCTTGCTGAATTCTAGCTTTTAACCACCTCAGCTCAGCCTTCAGCTCGAGCTACTGTTCTGTTCACGTTTTCCTCTTTTCGTGCGTCTCACATTACGAACCCTCCCAAGTGGGAGCTGCATGGAGCGCCTTGATAATTGACAGCAGTGATTGCAGCCACTTGTAGTGGGGACTTCTATCAGTGTCATGATCGACCTTCCAAGGGGTCCTGGTTTTTGGCACGGAGTATGGAGCTTACCAAGTTTCTCCACAGCAAGGAGCTGAGCAGCTGCAATCTTAAAGAAAGAATTTCCTACAACCCCACCAAACAACAGCTGACTTGAAATATTCTCTGTCTGTCCCAAAAGTTTGTTTCGTACGCATTTCTGATGTCAACAACCACAGTCTTTTCTGCTGGCACTGCACACACGGAAATTCCATCTTCTCTCTGTGAGTGCCCGGGCATGTCGTTATTCCAGGGAACACTCTTGCAGACTCCGCTGCGAAACTGGGTCTGAAGCCCGCTTTTCCACCACAGGGTAAAGTCTGCGGACATCTTTAAGAGGCCAGGTCACTCCTTGCACCATGACTGGCAGGGAACTACTCAGAAAAAAATTTGCACCATTAAGGACACAGTTACAGATTGGGCCACCTCACATTACTTTCGGGGTTGAAGTTGGTTCATCCTCGTGGTGGTGGTGGCGTGGCCATATAACAAGTCTCTTGGCAGTTGGTCCGCCTCTTAAACCTAAATAACTAACTAATACCTTGTGGTGATTCTGGGGTGCAGTAAGGTGTTCCTGCTTTTCGGGGGGGGGGGGGGAGAAACCTTGTTGAACGCTGATCGCCACATTCTCATTCCTGTTCCGTACCCCTTTTCTTCCCAAAAAAATAAAAATAAGGTCCTCTCTCGGTCCGGCACTCAACCAAAACACCTGAGATGCTTTTCATGGAAGTGGTCAGGGGATTTACGTTTCTACGTTCCTATTCATTATGGTCACAACTCGGGCATCCCCCAGTGATCCCTTTACTCGCAGGGCTACCTTGACCCCTGGTTCCCCTCCTTTCAGTGTACCTTGTTAGCCAAAACCATGCATTGGCACTAAATGAGTCCCTGACTGCCCATCAGACATGTCAGCCACTGAGGATGAACTTACTTCTCGGTAAGATGTTCCCACTTCTCATCTCCTTTTCGTCTGACGTTAAAAAACTAAAAAAAATCAAGAAACGAACCAGAGGGAAAGCGAAGTCTTCTCCACCTGCTTCCATCCCTCCTTCTGTTACTCCATAATGGCTCTTATTCAATGGAACTGCAATGACATCAGTTCCAGACTACCTGAGCTCCGCACTCCTTCTTCTCCATCCGTCTTCAGCCTGTAAGAAACAATCTACCATCCGGCACTTTATTCCACTTCTATACTATTCTATTTTTTGCAAAGACAACCCCCTTCTCACTCCAAAGGCAGTATTCTTCTCGTTCATACCTTTTTTCCAGCCACATTTATTTCACTTTTCTCCCATCTTCAGGCAGTTGCAGTAATTTGCTATATCCAATTACTCAGCATTACTATATCCAATTACTATAGCATTACTCTCTGCTCTCTTTATTTTCCTCCTAGCACTGACACCTACCATCAACAACTCCAAGATCTCACTGAACTCCCTCCTTGTGGACTTCAATGTCCATCATACCACTTGGAGCTCTCATTGTAACACTCCATGCAGTGTGGTCGTGGAACGTCTCACTTCCAATCTGGGCCTTGTAACAACATCTCACATTACAATGCTGTGCATGTTCAGCACTGTAAATCTGCATACAATCCAAGAGAATCATCAGGTCAGCAGTGATTGGTGGTTTTAAATTCGAAACATGATTTTCCAATAGTTTTAAATATGTTAGTTTTTCGAAATTTTTGTCTAATTTACCATCACGTTAATTTGCCGTTCTGATTTTCCACTTTCTTTTTGCAGTTAGTATGTCTGGTTAATTCATAAAAACACGTGACATGGATCAAACGAAAACTCGAATATCACTTTAAAAAATCCAAAATTACGACTTGTTGAATTAGCTAGCTGAAATGTGTTCCTTTATCAGTATAAGTCAATATATCTATAGTATTGATTTTCGTAAAGCTGAATAATATCAAACATGAAATTCTCTTTAATATGGCTACCTGTTTACCATCAGCAATAACCCCCCCCCCTTCTTCCCAGTTGTTAATTAGCTACAGCGAATGTCATCAGCTACAGCGCTTTGTCATCAGTTGATTAGTTTTAATTAAATTGATTGTATGTGCCTTTAATTTCCACGTGTGACGACAGCTACTGCGCTGTATGCTTCACAGTGTTGTCACCAGTTACGAGGCCCTGGATGTCTTTATCCTTAACAACGGATTTCCCACCCATCTTTCGGCTGTGTATCGCACTTGGAGTGCTATAGATCTCTCCCTTGGTAGTCCTGCTCTGGCTCCTGTTGTGGAATGATTCTTCCACCCAGACTTATGCGGTAGCAACCATCACCCCCTCTCTGTTCGTCTCCACCAAAGTGGAACTTTTCCCCCTTTTGAACCCCATCATTGGATCCTTTACAAGGCAAACTGGCCTTTTTTCACCAGTTTGACAGAGTGGAAAGATCTTACTCCTGCTTCGGACATTGACGCTTCTTGCTATACCATTCACTGTGCTATCCTTTCTGTTGCTCATGCCTTTATCTCACTTTCGTCTGGCAAACCAGTTTTTTTCTTTGTTCTTTGGTATGTTGCTATGGCAATTCGAGACCGTAAGTCAGCGCTGTGCCACTTTAAACGTCGCCTGTCTCCACCAATTTCCTAATTTTTCAATGCTTGTGCACAAAAGCATGGTGGCTGGGACCGTCTGCCACCTAGTCTCGCTAGAATCTTGCCTCCAAACTCCCTTCCTCCAATTCCAGCATATTATTAGCATCTTTTTCGATATTGACAAGGCCTATGACACAACCTGGTGCCACGACATCCTACAGGCCTTACATGATGCTGGCTTGAGTGGGCGTTTATCCCTTCTCCTTTGTTCCTTTTCTGAATTCTTGGATCTTTTGCTTACGTGTGGACTCGACTCTGTTTTTTTTGGTTTTATCAAGAGACTAGAGCTAGGGCAGCATTTCAAGTACAACATTGTTTGCCATCGCCATCAACTCCATCGCAGAACAGGTTCAACTCTCAGTTGTTGCCTGGACGAACGGAACCACACATACACAGCTCAGCTCAGTGCCCATTTTTCTTTAACCCTGCCTATCCACATCTTTACACCTCTGCTTCGGCCTAGGGTTATTCGATCACTATGAAATAATCAATTAGTAGTAATCGATTATTTTTTTAATGTATCGATTAGTTAGTCAATTAATCGCAACAATTTAATCGATTATTATTATTATGAAGTAAATACCTGTGTCAAAAAATAAAATTGATAGTAAAAATATAATGCCTTAACAAAATACAAGGTTTATTTCAATGTAGGTATTTGTTATCTCATAATTTCCAGTAATCATATGGTAATGAGCAAAAGCAAATTATTCAGTTGTTTTGCTTCCTCCAATTCCATTTATTATGGAATTAAGTCAATTGCCGAGGAATTCCACCTGTCCTGCAGAGTACATTGGA
>JAQIWH010008014.1:0-10732 GCA_034695005.1 Cryptops parisi | reverse complement strand
GGCCATTTGGCTAAGATCATAATATTACACGATTACATCTCGGCCATTTGGCTAAGATCATAGTATGAAACGATTACGTCTCGGTCATTTGGTTAAGATCATAATATTACACGATTACATCTCGGCCATTTGGCTAAGATCATAGTATCACATGATTACATCTTGGCATTTTGATTAAATCATAGTATGAAACGATTACTTCTCGGCCATTTGGCTAAGATCATAGTATCACATGATTCACATCTCGGCCATTTGGCTAAGATCATAGTATGAAACGATTACTTCTCGGCCATTTGGCTAAGATCATAGTATCAAACGATTACATCTCGGCCATTTGGCTAAGATCATAGTATCACATTATTACATCTCGGCCATTTGGCTAAGATCATAGTACCACATGATTCACATCTCGGCCATTTGGCTAAGATCATAGTATGAAACGATTACTTCTCGGCCATTTGGTTAATATCATAGTATAAAACGATAACTTCTCGGCCATTTGGCTAAGATCATAGTATTACATGATTACATCTCGGCCATTTGGCTAAGATCATAGTATCAAACGATTACATCTCGGCCATTTGGTTAAGATCATAGTATGAAACGATTACATCTTGGCCATTTGGCTAATATCATAGTATCACATGATTACATCTCGGCATTTTGGTTAAGATCATAGTATGAAACGATTACTTCTCTGCCATTTGGCTAAGATCATAGTATCACATGATTTAAATCTCGGCCATTTGGCTAAGATCATAGTTCCACATGCTTATTTCTCGGCCATTTGGCTAAGATCATAGTATAAAACGATTACTTCTCGGCCATTTGGCTAAGATCATAATATTACACGATTACATCTCGGCCATTTGGCTAAGATCATAGTATGAAACGATTACTTCTGGGCCATTTGGTTAAGATCATAGTATGAAACGATTACATCTCGGCCATTTGGCTAAGATCATAGTATCACATGATTCACATCTCGGCCATTGGCTAAGATCATAGTATGAAACGATTACTTCTCGGC
Source organism: Cryptops parisi (assembly GCA_034695005.1). Lineage (NCBI taxonomy): Eukaryota > Metazoa > Arthropoda > Chilopoda > Scolopendromorpha > Cryptopidae > Cryptops > Cryptops parisi. Next base: position 9,702 of record JAQIWH010008014.1, on the reverse strand, counting down.
CATTTGGCTAAGATCATAGTATCACATTATTACATCTCGGCCATTTGGCTAAAATCATAGTACCACATGCTTATTTCTCGGCCATTTGGCTAAGATCATAGTATGAAACGATTACTTTTTGGCCATTTGGCTAAGATCATAAAATTACACGATTACATCTCGGCCATTTGGCTAAGATCATAGTATGAAACGATTACGTCTTGGTCATTTGGTTAAGATCATGGTATGAAACGATTACTTCTCGGCCATTTGGCGAAGATCATAGTATCACATGATTACATCTCGGCCATTTGGCTAAGATCATAGTATGAAACGATTCCATCTCGGCCATTTGGCTAAGATCATAGTATCACATGATTTACATCTCGGCCATTTGGCTAAGATCATAGTACCACATGCTTATTTCTAGGCCATTTGGCTAAGATTATAGTATGAAACGATTACGTCTCGGTCATTTGTGTAATATCATAATACCACATGCTTACTTCTCAGCCATTTGGCTTTTTCAACCGATGATTTTCTGTTCAACTTTCCACCTATGATCAATATATTCACAAGATTTGAGTTTCCTAATTTGGGCTAAACTGATGAAGTTGGCACAATTCAGCCCATGATTTTCCTTTAATTTTCTACTCGTGATCAAAAAATTCACAAAATTTCATATGTCAAGAGTTTCCTAATTTAGTCTAAAATGATTAAGTTCGCACAGTTCAGCCTTTGATTTTTCTTTAATTTTGCACCCATGATCAAAAAATCACAAAATATGTTGTTTTTGGAATATCCTAATTTGGTCTAATATTATGATTTTTGTATTTATAAGGCCATGAATTTCGTTCAATTTTCTACACGTGATCAAAAAGTCACATAGTTTTCTGTTTTCCTGTTTCTTAATTTGATCTAAAATTATGATTTTCGCTCCTCACAGCTCATGGTTTGCCTTTAATATTCAACTCGTGGTCAAAAAATCGCTAAATTTCATGTTTTGGAGTATGCTAATTTGGTCTAAAATGACGATTCTCGCGGCTTGCAGCCTATGATTTCCGTTCAAATTTCCACTCGTGATAAACAAAATCACGAAAAAAATTTTATATTTTACAATTTCCGAATTTTGCTTAAAATTATGATTTTTGTTATCTTCAGCCCTTGATTTTCCACTCGTGATAAAAAAAAATCACGTAATTCCATATTTTGGAGTTTGCTAATCTAATTGTTATAAAATGCTAAATCTGTCTCTTCCTCCTGCTTCCACCAGTCATGTGTCTATAACAACAACAATAACAACAATCTAACAAACTATAACAATCTGGCAATTTTTCTATAACAATTTGGCAATTATTTCTTCTAACAAGGTTGTTTCTATAGAAACAAACTTGCTTCCAGTAAAGAATTTTTTACTAGCGCGTGCTTCCTTACCAGCGTCACCGTGTGTGAAATTCCAAAATAAGAAATAAATTCTCCAACTGTAGCAAATATTGTTAAATGAGCTAATGAGCTAAAATGAATATGAGCTAAATGAATAAATAACTTTCCCGTCATTTTTGACGGGCTATTTACTAGTTTTGTATAAAATGATTAGAATTCGCGCCTTTCATTAAATAATTTTTATTCAATTTTCCACCCGTGATCGAATTCATGTTTTAAGGTTTCATAATTTGGTCTAAAATGATGATTTTCACGTCCTTCAGCCAATGATTTTCGTTCAATTATAAACCCTTGATCAAAAATTCACGAAATTTCATACTTTGCAGTTTCCTAGTTCGGTCTAAAATGATGATTTTCGTGCCATTCAGCCCATGATTTTTGTTCAATTTTCCACCCATGATAAAAAAAAATTACGAAGTTCCAGATTTTGGAGTATCGTAATTTGATTTAAAATGATGAAGTTTGCACCCTTCAGCCTATGTTTTGCGTTCAATTTTCCACCGGTGATGAAAAATATCCCGAAAATTTATATTTTTGAGATCCAATATTTTCGTTCAATGATTCACCCATGATCAAAAATTTCACGAAATTTTATATTGTGGAGTTTCTAGATTTTCGTTAAATTTTTCACCCGTAGTCGAAAAATTTACGAAATTTCATATTTTGCAGTTTCGTAATTTGATCTAAAATGATGATTTTCACGCTTTTCTGCCCATGATTTTCATTCAATTTTCCAGCCGTGAGCAAAAAATTTACGAAATTCCATACTTTGCAGTTTTTTAATTTGATCTAAAATGATGATTTTCACGTCCTTCAGGCAATGATTTTCGTTCAATTTTTGACCAATGATAAAATATTCCCGAATTTCATTTTGCAGTTTCTTAATTTGGTCTAAAATAATGAAATTCGCGCTTTTTAGCCCATGAGTTTCCTTCAATTTTCCACTCATGAAAATTCGAAGAATCGCGAAATTTCATGTTCTAAGGTTTCATGATTTGGTCAAAAATGATGATTTTTGCGCTCTTCAGCTTATGATTTTCGTTCAATTTTCTACCCGTAATCAAAAAATTCACGAAGTTTTATATTTTGCAGGTCCCTAGTTTGGTCTAAAATAATTTTGTGCGCTTTAGTCCATGATCTTTATTCAATATTCCATCCTTAATTTACGGAAATCCAAAAAAATTTTGTTGTGCGGTCATCTGATTTGATCTAAAATGAAGAAGTTCGAACATTTCAACTCATGATTGTCATTCAATTTTCCACTCGTGATCAACAATTCACAAATTTCAAATTTTGCAGTTATTTAATTTGGTTTAAAATGAAGTTCGCGCTTTTTCAGCCAATGATTTTTGTTCAATTTTCCGCCCATGATCAAAAAATCACAAAATTTCATATTTTGAGTTTCTTAATTTGGTCTAAAATAATGATTTTCGCGCCCTTCAGCCCATCATTTTCGTTCAATTTTCCACCCGTGATCGAAAAAATAACGAAATTTTATGTTTTAGAGTTTCTTAATATGGTTTAAAATGATGAAATTTTCACCCATCAGCCCATGATTTTTGTTCAATTTTCCACCTGTGATTAAAAAAATTATGAAATTTCACACTTTTCAGTTTTTAAATTTGATGTAAAATAATGCAGTTGGCACTGTTTAGCCCATGCTTTTCGTTCAATTTTTCACCCTTGATCAAAAATTCACGAAATTTCATGTTTTGTGGTTCCCTAATTTGGTCTAAAATGATGATTTTTGCGTTTTTCAGCCCATGATTTTTGTTCAATTTTCTACCCGTAATCAAAAAAATTCACGAAATTTCATTATGTGCGGTTTTTTAGTTTGGTCGAGAATGGTGATTTTCGCGTGCATCAATTTTCTACCCGTGATCAAAAAAAATCTCAAAATTTTATATTTTGGAGTTCTTAGATTTTCGTTCAATTTTTCATCCGTGATCGAAAAAATCACAAAATTTCACATATTGAGTTTCCTAATTTGGTCTAAAATGATTGTTTTTGCACCCTTCAGCCCGTGATTTTCGTTCAATTTTCCAGCCGTATTAAAAAATATCACGAAATTTCATATTTTGGAGTTTCGTGATTTGGTCTAAAATAATAAAGTTCAACTCGTGATTTTTGTTCAATTTTTCACCCGTGATCGAAAAAAAAATCACGAAATTCCATATTTTGCAGTTTTCTAATTAGATTTAAAATGAGAGTTTTCGCGTCCTTAAGCCTATGATTTTCGTTCAATTCTTCACCCGTGATCGAAAAAATCACGAAATTTAATGGTTTGGAGTTTTCTAATTTGATCTAAAATAATGAAGTTTTCACCCGTCATCCCATGATTTTCGTTCAATTTTTCACCCGTGACCAAAAAATTCCCGCAATTTTATATTTTCAAATTCCTAAATTTTCATTTAATTTTCCACCCGTCATTGAAAAAATCACAAAATTTGATATTTTGGAGTTTGCTAATTTGATCCAAAATGATGATTTTTGCGATCTTCAGCCCATGATTTTCACTTAATTTTTACCCGTGATCGAAAAAATTACGAAATCCATAGTTTCCTAATTTGATCCAAAATTATGATTTTCGCGCCCTTCAGCCCATGATTTTCTAATTCTCCACCCGTGATCAAAAAAATCACGAAATTTCATGTTTGCAATGATCAGATATTTGTGGTTTCCTAATTTGGTCTAAAATGATGATTTTCGAATCCTTCAACCCATGAACTTTGTTCAAATTTCCACTCGTGATCAAAAAATTCACGAAATTTCATATTTTGAAGTTTATTAATTTGGTCTAAATTAAACAGTTCAATTTAAACTGTTTAATTAAGACCACCGATTAGCCTGTGATTTTTGTTCAATTTTCCACTCAAAATGAAAAAAATTCACAAAATTTCATTTTTTGGAGTATAGTAATTTGGTCTAAAGTGATGAAGTTCGTTCAATTTTCCACCCGTGATCAAAAAAATTACAAATTTTCATATTTTGGAGTTTGCTAATATTGTCTAAAATGATGGAAATTCGCACCTTTCAGCCCATGGATTTTTTTCAATTTTCTACCCGTGATTGAAAAATTCACGAAATTTTATTTTGCAGTTTCCTAATTTGGTCTAACATAGTGATTTTTGCGCTCTGCAGCCAATGATTTTCGTTCATTTCTCCACCTGTGATAGAAAAATTTTACAAAATTTCTTGTTTTGCAGTTTCTTAATTTGGTTTAAACTGATGAACTTTGCACTGTTCAGCCAGTGATTTTCGTTCAATTTTCCACCCGTGATAAAAAAAAAATCACAAAATTTCTTTTTTTGTAGATTTCTAATTTGGTCTAAAATGATGATTTTTGGCACCCTTCAGCCCGTGATTTTTGTTCAATTTTCCACCCATGATCAACAAATCACAAAATTCATGTTTTAAAATTTCAAATTTGATTTAAAATGAGGATTTTCGCGTTTTCGTTCAATTTTCCACCCGTGATTGAAAAAAGTCACGAAATTTCATGTTATAGAGTTTCCTATTTTGGTCTAAAATAATGAAGTTGTCATCCTTCGGCCTATGATTTTTGTTCGATTGTCCACCCATAATGAAAAAATTCACGAAGTTTTTTTTATTGCGGTTTTTGAGTTTGGTCGAAAATGATGATTCCCGCGTCCTTCAGGCCATGATTTTCGTTCAATTTTTCAAATGTGATCAAAAAATATAATAAAATTTTCTTAAGTTCAAAACTTTTATGGTTTCAATGAGACAAACGTATAAACATTTTATTGTAGTTTTTTTATAACAATTCACAGACATTATCTGTGAATTTTATATTTTGGAATTCCTATATTTCAGTTCAATTTTCCACCAGTAATCAAAAAATTCACGATATTTCATATTTTGGAGTATCGTAATTTGGTTTAAAATAATGAAGTTTGCACCCTTCAGCCTATGTTTATCGTTCAATTTCCCACAGGTGATGAAAAATATCCCAAAAATTTATATTTTATAGATCTTATATTTTCGTTCAATTTTTCACTCATGATCAAAATATTCAAAAATTTCATATTTTGAGTTTTCTAATTTGATTTAAAATAATGATTTTCGCGACCTTCAGCCCATGATTTTTGTTTTATTTTCCACCCGTGATCAAAAAATGTACGAAATTTCATGTTTTGAGTTCTCTAATTAGGTCTAAAATGATGACTTTTGCGACCTTCAGCCCATGATTTTCGTTTAATTTTCCATCTGTGATCGAAAAACTTCACGAAATTTTATATTTTGAACACACTTGACTAAAACTAAAAGCGTGGGCTAGGCACTAACGTTAATTAAATTTTATTACACAGGGGATGTGAGTAAAATTTTAAACCTGTACTCCCACGCTTTTATTTGCAGCTTTTAGTGCATTTGCAAAATAAAAGCCTTTTTTAAAAAGTTTTTTTAATTTATTTTATTTTATACTTTTATATTTTGGTGATTTTGGACATTTTGGTGTAACAAAAGAAGTAACCCACATCTGCCTTAGGGTTCAGCAGACAGCAGGTCTGCTGTCCTTGACCGTGTGAATAAAGGGTTAAGACCATATGTATATATAGACATATCCACTCAATGAGAAAAATTTTCAACTTTAAGTGTTGTTTTTACGGATTCCCAGGGGGATATTCAACTTTAATTTAATATGATATAATATTAAATTATATCCATAAATACATAAGTATGCAAAATTTGTAGTCGATCAACCTGGTTCATCGGGAACCAGGTTAAAAATAGCTTCAAATTTACGACTTCAAAATTTTTTAATGTAAGAGTGAACTAAATAAAAGCCTTTAATAAAAAATACACTACCCTAGAGAAAAAAGAACGAATGGTTGCATGCAAACTTTAGGGACATTCAGTAATAGATTTGATCATGACTGATAATACTAAAAAGGCAGCTTTCGGATATAAAAACATATAATTCGGTAGCTTTAGGTTAGTGTTCGTATGTACGATTTATTCAAACAATTTAGGCCTAAACAACGCGTAGCATAGTGCCGATCCTAATATATTTTGGAGTTCCTAGATTTTCGTTAAATTTTTCACCCATGAACAAAAACTTCACGAAATTTCATATTTGGCAGTTTTCTAATTTATTTTAAAATGATGAATTTCGCGCTTTTTAACCCATAATTTGCGTTCACTTTTCCACCTGTAATCGAAAAAAATCACGGGAAATTTCACATTTTGAGTTCCCTAACTTGGTCTAAAATGATGATTTTCTCGTCCTTTAGCACATGATTTTCTTTCAATTTTCCATCCGTGATAAAAAAATTCACGAAATTTAATGCTTTGTAGTTTCCTAATTTGGTCTAAAATGATGATTTTCGCATCCTTCAGCCCATGATTTTTGTTCAATTTTCCACCCGTGATTGAAAAATATCCCGAAATTATATATTTTGAAGTTCCGAGATTTTTTGTTCAATTTTCCACCGGTGATCAAATATATCCCAAAATTGTATATTCCTAGATTTTTGTCAAATTTTTCATCCATGATCAAAAACTTCACGAAATTTCATATTTTGCAGTTCCTAATTTATTTTAAAATGATGATTTTCGCGCATTTTTAACCCATGATTTGGGTTCAATTTTCCACCCGTGATCAAAAAAATCACGAAATTTTATATTTTGGAGTTTGCTAGTTTGATTTAAATTTTAAAATGATGATTTTCGCGTTCTTCAATTTTCCACCCGTGATCAAAAAATTCACGAAATTTCTGTTTTGTGGTTTTTCTAATTTGGTCGATCTAAAATGATGATTTTCGCGTCCTTTATTCATTGATTTTTGTTCAATTTTCCACCTGTGATCAATAAAATTCGAAAATTTAATTTTTGGAGTTCCTAGATTTTCGTTCAATTTTCCATCCATGATCAAAAATTCACAAAATTTCATATTTTTTAGTTTCCCAATTTAGTCTAAAATGATGATTTTCGCGTCCTTCAGCCCATGATTTTCAATGTTTTATTCGTGATCGAAAAAATCACAAAATTTTATATTTTGGAGTTTGTTAATTTGGTTTAAAATGATGATTTACGCCTCCTTCAGCCTATGATTTTCGTTCAATTTTCGACTCGTGATCAAAATATTCACGAAATATCATGTTTTGCGATTTCCTAATTTGGTCTAAAATGATGATTTTCGCTTCCTTTCAGCCCACGATTTTCGTTCAATTTTTCACCTGTGATCGAAAAAAATCACAAAATTTCATGTTTTGGAGTTTCCTAATTTGGTTTAAAATAATGAAGCTTTCACCTTTCATTTCATGATTTTTGTTCAATTTTCCACCCTTGATCAAAAAAATTACAAAATTTCATATTTTGGAGTTTCTTAATTTGGTCTAAAATAATATTTTTTGCGCCTTTCAGCCTAAGATTTTCGTTCAATTTTCCATTTGTGATCAAAAAAAATCACAAAGTTTTATGTTTTGGATTTCCTAATTTGGTCTAAAATGATGAATTTTTTTACTCTTCAACCCATGATTTTTGTTCAATTTTCCACCCGTGATCAAAAAATTCACGAAGTTTCATGTTTTGGATTTCCTAATTTGGTCTAAAATGATGATTTTTTTACTCTTCAACCCATGATTTTTGTTCAACTTTCCACCCGTGATCAAAAAATTCACGAAGTTTCATGTTTTGGATTTCCTAATTTGGTCTAAAATGATGAATTTTTTACTCTTCAACCCATGATTTTTGTTCAATTTTCCACCCGTGATCAAAAAATTTACGAAATTTCTGTTTTGTTGTTTTTCTAATTTGGTCGGTCTAAAATGATGATTTTCGCGTCCTTCATTCATTAATTTTTGTTCAATTTTCCACCTGTGATCAATAAAATTCGAAAATTTTATATTTTGGAGTTCCTAGATTTTCGTTCAATTTTCCATCCATGATCAAAAATTCACGAAATTTCATATTTTTTAGTTTTCCAATTTAGTTTAAAATGATGATTTAGGCGCATTTCAACCCATGATTTGCGTTCAATTTGCCACCCGCGATCAAAAAAATCAAGAAATTTCATATTTTTCGGTTTTTTAGTTGGGTAAAAAATGATGATGATTTTCGCGTCTTTCCAGCCCATGATTTTCGTTCAATTTTTTTCGCTCGTAATCAAAAAAAAAATTAAGTTCAAAAGTTTTATGGTTCCAATGAGACAAACATCCAGACAAAATTTAGTGTAGTTTTTAGATAACAATTCACTGACATTATCAAGTTGAATACCTTTCAACTGTTGAATAACTTTTTCACCTGTTTTGAATATGTATAAAGAAAATAGGTGAAAGTGGATATAACTTTCAAGAATTAACATCGTTATGAAACCGCTTAAATCAAAGGTGACCATTTTTACACTTCGTTTTCGAAGGCTTTTTGGAAGGAATTTAGGCTGTTAGAGCTGTTGTGGATTTTAAATTTTTTTAACGAAGTGGTTTGTTAAGTTGTTTTTGTAAGATTGTGTTGGAAATTTTCTTCATCTTGTTTGGTGCGAATGTTTTTGAATCTGTTGATTTGGTTCTGAATAAACTTGGTATTTATGCGGTTGGAAAGGTAATTGAGGGTAATGGAACCTCTTGTTGGGTTTTCTTTCGTTAATTTTGAACTCAAATTAATTATTGGTGATGGTGATATTCAGGTCGATATATTGGATGCTTTGGTTGGATTTTTCAGAGAGTGAATTCAAGGAGAGGAAATTGTTAGGTCGAATAGTCTTTTTTTGAACTTTCAAAGAAAAATAGGTGAAAGTGAGTTTTAAGTGTTAAGAACTAACATTGAGTTATAATACCGGTCACGCCAGTTTAGACGTTTTGTATAAAGCTTTTTTTTTTACACATTTTGATTAAAATAACATGGTAGAAAACGTACGAACCGATTCATAACACGGTTAAACGGATTTTCAAGTTCCGTACGGCATTTTGACAAGTATTTGAGCAAAATAGATTACTCGTATAATATTTTAGGAATAGTTAACTGTACTTTGATTATTACATTATTAATAGTACATTGGGCCTATGCTCGGAAGAGAAAGTGCACCGCATTTAATGACCAAGTAGTCATCGAACAGAACCGAATCGTATCATCGTTATCACGATTTGACGTGCGTACGGTGTTTTGAGAATAAAGGTATTTGAGGAGAAAAATATTATACTGTCACATTATTTTCGGAATAGAAGAGAGAACTGTTTTTAGATTGGTTTATTGGTTGGGCCGAATCCCGGCGGCACTGCAATGCCGGGCCGACCCGTGAACGGGGGCGAAGCGAGCTTGCGC
>JAQIWH010008013.1:0-10733 GCA_034695005.1 Cryptops parisi | reverse complement strand
GTACTTTGAGCTATTGGTTATAATTCGTAATGAATGGCATTTTTCATCACGTGCATTTGTATTGCATGTACACTGTATATGCTAAAATATGTACATTGTGATTAAAAATGAAAAATTAGTAAGATAAATTGATAAAAAAATTTTATTGCTAATTTTTATTATTATAATCTATAATGATAATTTAATGATGTTAATTCACCGAGATATTCAAACAAAATTATTTGAATCATCGTTCTGTCAGTGTCAGATTGAACTCGGATGTCATTTTGCTCGTCAAAATAACGATTATCTCTACACATTTCACACTTTGTTTTTTTTCATGTTGAGCTTGATAATTGTAGGAAAAACAGTATTGAATGGAAAACTTATTTTGAGTGAATCAAATCAACTTAACTGGGTATTAGTGTAAGAATTAAAATCGTTAGAAATTGACCCTAGTGTAACCATGGCTAACTGACATAGTTTAATTGGTTTGATTATATATATACATAGATTGATACTAATCGCGAGTTATATACATAGATTGATACTATGTTTTCAATAGCGTTATTTATTAAGCAAGATAAGACACTGAAATTGCCAACTGATTATTTTCAGAACAGTGATAATAAAGTATAGAATCGTTTAAGTTTTATATCATTATAACAACATCGATTAAATCAATAATTTATTAATGGTTGGTAACCTAAGACCTAATTATGATAACTAATCACAAATATAACGATAAGCAATTTAAAAAAAATTATTTAAATCTTAGACATACAAAACATTACAAAAAGTTTAAAACACATGGTAGCGATTGTCAAATTTCATATTGATATGAATTTTCTACAATTGAAGGGCTTCGGATAGAACAACGGCAAGCCACACTTTTTCAAAAAATGACATTTTTATATCAAACTGTTTCTAGCTTGTTACTTCATCACTTCCTGGAGTTTCCAGAAAATGGCAGCATAATATTATTATAGAAAATCACCTTGTGGCTTAGTGTGGTGGAGTTTCTCACAAAAAATACGGCTCTCTTAAACAATTAAAAAATGTGGCTTACCATTATGTTGTCCGGAGCTCATCAATTGTAAATCAAATCCAACAAGCAATATTAAAACTAAAAATATATAAAATCAATAACATGTACCATTTAAGCTTTAATGAGTTAAAAGAGATCGTAAATTCTAAAAAATGCTATCCGCTCTATCCAATTGTTTCTATTCCAGTTAACTTTTGTTAAAAATATCTTTATACAAATGTGTTCATATAATTGTTTATTTTACAGATTACAATAATGACCAGACCAGGAGTTATTGCAGGACGTATAGCTGCGGTCCGCCTAGACCACGAACAATTCCAGTAAATGTTTTAAACAGGAATCCTAGAGAGTTTATTCCACACGTATTGATAGTGCATTCTTGCGATGACAGTGGATACTGTTCTGATACAAACGAAAATTGTGTTCCCAGTGGTTCGGAAGAGTACATTTTTCATGTAGTTGATCGTAGAGATCCAAAAGTAGTACATAAAGTTCCCGTAACAAATCACACAGCGTGCGCATGTAAAGTAAGTCGAAACTTTTTTTTAGTACGTATATAGTATTTTTATTTTCAGAATAAGCATAGTTGACATTGTCTTTTATTTATCCTGACAGCGGTGATCTCTTCTCTTGTCTTCCGACTTCACTACTTTTCGTGTATCTTACTGGGCACTTCTAGTCAAAAATCCATTTGTAACCATATTCATAATGAAGTACAGTAGCTACTTTTAAAATCATTGTATAAGACATAATATTTTATTATATATCATCAAAAAAAGATATTATTTTTTTACTAATCATTTTTTTTTATGTAAAAATTTATTTTTACTTCTAGTTTTATAATGTGCAATAGGAGAATTTGTTGTCGATAGGAGAATGATTAATTTATTTGTAATTATCTTTTATAAATTATTAAAGCTGTTTTATTTTTATATAATTCAATCAATTTTTATCATAAAATTAAATTATTTTAATTTTTATATATACAACATATATAACTTTGTATTTTTATTCCATACGCTGGATATTGTTTTATCTTGTATCTTCTTGTTTCTCATTCATTCTATGCTAATAAACTTGTATCCATCAAATGAATTGACCAAACTTTTTCTTTCACCACCAAATCCACTATATTCCATTTTCAGTAATATAATTCACACTATTCCTTTTTTTCTTATTAACATTATTATTTTCTTATTATTTTTACACATTGTAATGTATGTTGCTGGCAAAGTATAAAATTTAAGCTCTATAAAAAAAACAAACATTATAGATACAGGATTATATACTTTGCCTATTATGTTTTTTTTGGCAAAGTATAAAATTAGCCATTGCAACAGTGATGGTAGGTAACATTATAGATCAGATGTAAATCTGACTCAAAATTTAGACAAAAAACTATTTTTTGTTTTTTAGAGAAAATTAAATTTCAGAAATTATAAGGAATGTCTAGGCGAAGTGAGTCTATAAAATTCTATGCTTTGCCTTTTTATTTTTGCCAAAAAAAACTATTTAATATTAATAGGTAAAATTTTAGCCAGGTTTGATATAATTATAAGCATAAAGTTCAGTTCAGTTAATATTTTTTAACAAAAATGTGTTAACTAACCTAACCAAAATGTATGCTGTTATTTCATAATTTGCCAAAAATAAACTAGGCAAAGTATAGAACTTTGTATTTCTGTCTGGGTTCCATAATTTTCCGTAACACTTATAACACAAAGGACTTTTTAATTAACTTTTCATTTCACTTATAATGAGTAACCATTTAAATTTTAGAGGGCAAATCCAATATTCCTGAAACTGAAAGAAAACTGTTTCCAAGTTTGACCACCAGATGGCAATAAAATAAAACTCTTAAAACATGCTCGTTGTTTACTTTATCAACCAATAAAACGCCTTCTTACAATGTAAATGACTAGTAAATTAATGAAACACTCTCTGTGGTTGGTTGTTTTATAATTTTCAATGCAGTGTTTATTCTTTTGTGCTTGCTTCGCACGCATGGCATTCATAGCAAATGAAGCTGATTTCTGCTGTAAATTTGGCCGTTAAACCATGGTTAAATGAGTTAACCTGTTAGTAAGTTACAGTGTCATTATGTGAAACTTTAAATTCATAAGACTTAATATAACAAATGAACGTATTTTTAATTATGTAACCTATACATTGATTGATGTGCTAACAACAGATGAGTTTGTGCAGGTGAAGCCATATGAATGACTAAAAGTTGTATAACTTCGGTTATTAATTAGTTTAATAAGTAATAGTGTATTTCTAGTTATACACATACCTAGAGTGTATTTCTGTGAACATTTTACATTTTTAATATATAAATTACATAAAAAATTAAAGAATAATCAGAACACAAATGTGGCTGAAATTTTTGATTTGCAATTACAAGTACAATACATCGATCATTCCCTGTAACTCAATGTAAAATGAAGTGATGAGCAGCAACTACTAAGTAATTCAACTACAACTAAAGACTAACTGTTACTATATTAATAATATAATTAGAGAGACTAACTGTACTATATAATAATATATGAATACTGCATTGTTCTATTTATTATTATAAAGGTATGTGTGTGTACCAGAGTATTTTTTTAACATAGACACTGGGCGACATATTTGTCACCCAATGAAGAAAAACTGTGACCTAGTGAACCCAAATAATTACAGTAGCTACTGGGTGACAAAAATCGATGATATGCAAACTTGATTTGAAATGAAAGAAAAAAATAGGAAAATGTCGATGTACGATTTTTGAAACAAGTGCAAAAATAAAGTAAAACTGCAACTTTTTGTTCTCAAAGGTGTGAAAAGTGAGACTTGTCGTCCAGTGAAAATTCCTTGAAAAAATGCTTTGGTATTGTACAGTACTTTGTAGGATAAAATCCACCACGTGTAAAAATAGCATTCGTTATCCACGAATTGACTTGGAAACCTATTCCCTGAAGATACAGGGATTATACTGTATTTTTGTTATTTATTCTGTATGTACGTTGTTGTTTGACTAGAAGAGCCCATAGCCATAACTCGTTCCCTTGATGGTTCGAATGTAATGAGAAATGGGCATGTTGAAGTCAAGGAGTCGAATCATTGAGGAAACGAGGTGAAATCCTCTGTAACGTTTTTAGTATTGTTTGCAAATGCATCCAGCTGAAGGCTTGCTCGATAGAACGTTGGAAGCACTAATTTGTAAAATTTTGAATAAATGGTGAAAAGAGTATTCAGTGACACGTTCACTTATTAGGTGATCAAAATGTCGAAACGATATATATGTGTATTTTAGGTAGGGATCAGTTTGTCTGTATGAAGCACTTTTTTTCATGTTAATCTCAATATTAAATTTTTGCCACTTGCTTCGATATATTCTGGGCAAGTCTTCAACTATGCAACTATAACTACCGTACGTAACATTGGATTTTTTAAATCGATACGTGATTGGTCATAGCCAGGTTATGTAAATAAACTGTTGTTCACGTTAGCTAATAGTTTGTGTAACTTTGAATTCAATTTTCAAGTTTCGATAACATATTTATATACAACTTTTAAACTGTATAGTTAAGCATTTGAAAATATGTGAGATTATTAAAGTTTGTTGAAATGTATTTGTAGAAAAAGATCAAGAAAGCACACCTGCGGCACAATCGTGGAAACAAGACAAAGCATCGAAAGTCGAAGAAACATGGACGAAGTGATGGAACATTCTAACAGCGCTAATTGTCCGGTTCCAATGGATGAACCGTCGACAACGATGGTGTCTGACAGTTGTGTGACAAGTGAAATACGAGATTGTTTGAGTTGTATCATTGATCAAATCACCTCACAAACTTCATTTACACACCATATCGACAACAATGTAAATAATCATAACAACAACAACAAGAACGGTCTAGTGAAGGACGAGGCTGAAGTATCGAGTGACAAGAAAACTTTGCTTGTAGTCAAACCTAAACGCCAAGTATCTGGGATCAGTCTTGTGCCATACAGAATCAACGATAGCAGCAGTAGCAGCTCTGATTCCGAAGAAGACTCTGAATCCTCGTCAAGTTCGGATTCAGAATCCTCGAGTTCCGAATCGTCGGACAGTTCATCAAAGTCAACCTCCGGCTCTGAAAGGTACCATTTCGGCGAGTTTTTGAACAAACTTGTTAGTGACGTTATTGTATAGTTTAGTGATATTTTTTTGTGTGTTGTTTGTTGACGTGGTTTTGTTTAGCGACGGCGTCGATGTTCCACCCAAAAATACTCTTAAACCCAGGTACAAGACGGTGAAGACCATTGGAGAATTGGGCATTGAAGATTTGCCACCTATAGAACACTTGCAGATTACTGTTCCCGAAACGGAAAAGATCAAAATTGGGACCATCAATGCGATTATCGACACATTAGGTAATGCACTAATTATGTTTGATGTGTTATATAAGGTGTCCCAAAAGTCGCCATGGTACCTAGTTGTTTATTATCATTTATATAAGATGCAGCTATAGGGAGCACATTGTATAAGATTCATCTTAGATTTGTGAAAATACAGTATATAATTTATTTTCATAAGTAACAAAAATATAGCACAAATACAAAAATAATACAAATGAATTAGTAATAGAATGGTAAAATTCGAGTTATAGAGTTCTTTATTACAAACTATATTAATAGTGATAGTAAATGATATGTGAGGTTTGTTCACTTTTGGTGCTAGTAGCGCTTATAAACGTCCAAAAATTGTCGCTAGGGTCGTCGTAAATTACAAAGAGTCATAGACTGTCTTTGGATGGTTTTGGTGCTAAAAGCGTCCAAAGTGAATGCGCCATATTGTATTATTAGTAATGATGTACTAAATATTTTTATAGGCTAGTAATTTATTTTACATTTGTTTTTCAGTGACCATCAAGTCATTCGCGGGAACATCACCACTTGATCTAGATTCATATCTATTCCTCGACGATGGTTCTTGCTTGGGACAGGTGAAAAGGCTTAGAATTTTCTTGAAGTTGTGTCTTACATGTATAGTTTGTCTCTACGTATTATTGTGTATATTAGGGTGGTCCATAGTTTTAAGTTTTGAAAAAAAAATGGAAGGGACACGTTCGGAATTTGTTTCATTATGGAAAAATATAATTTTGGTAAAAAATTCAGGTTAGTTGTGATTAATATTTAGGGGTCACTATCAAGATCTGAATATACATGTGCGTGTTAATGCTACCTATGTATCAAACTTTGGAAGCAACTTTTAGTTTACAGGACAGAATAACCATAGGATTAGTATATAAGTTTTAATATTTTACGGTTACGGTGATATATGGGATCGTACTCGTACGGTTGGCTATTTGTTTTACAATCGAGTATATCACATCTAAATTCTTTTTGTAGGTTTTTGATGTTTTCGGTCCTGTGATTCATCCCTCGTATGCGGTTCGGTTCAACGCGCTGGACGACATAGTTGCTAGAGGAATTTCCGTTGGCGATAAAGTCTATTGTGCTCCTCAACGTCAAGACCTCACAGCATATGTATTTGTAGACCATTTGAGAAAGTAAGTGCTTCACTGTAAAGTTGCAGTGTATGCATTAGTTTAAAAATTTCATGCGCTTGTTATTTATACAGGGTGTTCCTGGCCAAATTTTAACCACGGATGCTATGCATCAAAACAAAGCAATATTAACCCATATAAACAGGTCCTGAAATGCATTTTGTACACTCACCAGCGATTATGAAATTACATGACTTCATTCTGTGTTATCTCGGAGGGGAATCATTTCCCATGGACCCATGTTTATAGGCACGTCTTGCTTTGTTTTGATGATGCAATTCACCTGTGATTAAATTTGACAAGACCGTTCTGCATATATTTTTTATATAAGATATTATTAATAGTAATGATAGTTGAAAATTGTTTCAAATTAATTGTATAGTCAGCGAGGTTCCGACGCTTCTTGGAAGAATAACAACGAGCCTCCCGAGGAATTTCTCGATTATTCCGACGACGACGAGGAAAAACGTGCCAAAGCAAGAATGCGGAGCAGGAAATGTGGCTCCATCGAGAATGGAGTTGCTGTCGAACCTGCAAAATTGGCTACGACTCCTACTGTGAAACGGAAAAGAACATCGAAACGTAACTCTCGACAAAACATGAACATGCCTCAAGGTAAATAAATGATTCATCATTACTGCGACAACTTAAAATGAAATTGTGACGAATGTACAGGGTGTTTGATAGTGAAGGATTTATTTTATTTCATCAGGTTCAGTGTTATCACCAGCGGTTTTTCATCCACCAACTGCGCACAATTTCAACTCGCCCAACTTTGCAGCTCCTTTTCAAGCACGACCGCCGCAACCTTTCTACCGTTCGAGGAACCCGTGGCAGGATTTCGATAGAAACGTCCCTCAACCGCCGTTTCGACATCCGTTCGACGCCGGTTCACCTCATCGCCATCATTTCAACAGCGGTCACGAACCTCCATTTCACTGGCAACATCAACAACCGCCGCCACATTTTAGTTCCAATTTTGGTTCATTTCCACCACGGTCACCGTTTCAGCAAGCAATGCCGTTACCTTCATTATTAATACCGCCGCCGCCGCCACCTCCACCGCCGCCATTTGGACCACGGAATTTCAAACATTGACAGTTTGGTTAACTATGCTTCGTTGTTTTATTTTTTTTTTAGATATGGCAACGATGAAAATTAAGATATTCACTGAAAATATTTTTTAACGTATGTATATAGTCTTCAAACTAAAAATGTGCATCACTGATAATGCTACGTTTCATGAATCGTTAAAATATGATTGAGAGATGAAATTGATTGATTTTTATCACTTTTGTAAATTCATGAATTTGGATAAAATGAATAGAATTTTATGTAATTAAAAGTTAAATGAATTATTATTTCATGATAATTATCGTTTTGAGTTTAATTTAACATTTTGTGTCCATAAGTTATATATACAGGGTGTCCATAAATTATCGTTACACCTTCCATTCATTTAGTGTTGGAAGTTGTAATAAGTTATGGATATTCTATACAGCAACAAATCAAGTAAAAAAATAAAACATTAGGATGATTAATTTATTAGGGTGATACTTTTTTTCATGAATTTTGTTAAAATTTGAAATTTAAATAAAATATTCAATGTGAATTAAAAGTTATTTTTTTTTATTATATTAAAAAAAATAAATTGAAATTATTAAAAATGCACTTAGTAACCATACATGCAAAGTATATAAATTACATTAGAAATACGACGAATGTCTCTAAGCCTGCGTAGATATTTGTTTTAAAAATATATTCCATTAAAAACAATCACATCATGTACTCTTATTTTTTAAATGAAAAATTCAAAGCTATATGTACAAATTATATTCTAGCACAGTTCACTTGAAATATTTATCCATCCTGAGTGCTGCAATTTATCCTTTGGGTTGTCATCATCACTGACAAAAGTGTAAGTTAACATCAACGGATATACAGTCGAACCTCATATAACGAGATTTCACACAACGAGCGGTTTCAAGTAAATTTGATTGATGTTCATACAATGTGCAAAATTCCCACAAGCACTGATGCAATAGTGAAAACGCTGTTCACAAAACGAGTTTTTCCGATAACGAAAGTTATGCCCGCACCGATTAAACTTGTTGTATGATGGTCGACTGTAAATTGTTTTACACTGGAATCCGGTTTTTATGATCACTTTGTGATGGGCGGTTTTTAATAGCAATAATGTTGATAACATTAAACAATGGATAAAACAACATTAAACTGTAGTTTGGAACCGACTATGATAACAATTGCCGATTGATAACATTATCCGCGATTATAATAACTGGATTCCACTGTATCTACTACTTTTTTTAACAAAAATACATTTTATCACTGTTCAAATATCCCGCCGCTCGATTAAAGCGGACTACTGTTCCTAGCAGTTTCATCTATTGTTGTTGAACTAGCACACTGCGCTAAGTTCGCTGGGTTAGCGATGATTTCTTCACTGCTCGTTGTTGGTGGCGTCGCTGTCGCACTGGTTGCCAATGGCAACTGAGTTGATGATGATGGCGGTTTTTTAGATTCTTCCCGGTAAATGAAATCGGCTGGGAAAAGATCTTCATAAGCAGGTGGTTTGTCAGCCAAAGGTGAAGAAGTTATGAGTGTGTCCCTAGAACCAGAAGGGCGATTTAAAGAACCACTTGTCGCTGTCATCGCTGACAATCTCTCGTTTGTTGTGTCGTCTGAATTTCGACCCCGACGACATTTCTTGCTGCAACAGCAGCTTCCCATGACAGCCATGATCACTGCCAAAAGGATGAAGGCAAATGGAGCCATGAAAGCTAATATTATAGACGATACGTCCGTCGGTGAAGCACCTATAATAATAATAATAATAAAACAGTTAATGGTGAGTACCGATGAAGCAATACGGAAATGTAGAGCCAAATAAACTTTTAAGCATAAAACATTCTGAAAGTTTAAAATGATGTAACTTAAAAGTACTAGATGTTAGTTACTAGGGTGACCAAGTTTTCCGGGATTGTTCCGGTTTTCAGCACTAAGTCCCAAAAAAGTTTTTCTGGGTGCCCTTTTGTTCCATTTTTTTTAATATTACCCAATAATACATAGACACAGTATGTTATCCATTTATTTTATACTGTTTTAAGTTTTACATATAATAAGCTGTTTTTTCAGTATATCCAATTCTCCTTCATGTGTAAACTAACCTAACTTAATTTAACCTCGCCTAACTTGAGCTAAGCTAACTTTACCTGACCAAACCTAGTTAAGATTAGATTACGGTAGTTTGGTTAGCTTACATTAAATTAAGTTAGGTTAAGTGAGATTAGTTTAATAAGAAAAAGTGTTAAGTAAAAGTTTATTAAGTAAATTTGAATTTTAGTTTTGACTATGTAAAAGTAGTAATAACCAAAGCCCTTTGCTTAACCTAGTTTGGACTAGGAAAAACCGGTTTCAGCTGCTTTACTGGTATTTACTGTAA
Organism: Cryptops parisi; assembly: GCA_034695005.1. Lineage (NCBI taxonomy): Eukaryota > Metazoa > Arthropoda > Chilopoda > Scolopendromorpha > Cryptopidae > Cryptops > Cryptops parisi. Next base: position 706 of record JAQIWH010008013.1, on the reverse strand, counting down.
CATGGATCAATAATAACATTATATTTTTGCTTGTTTAATTAACCTAACCTGGCCCCAAACCCATACCCCAAGTATAAGCAAGTAGCGCCACAAGCGAGGTTGAGCGTCTAACCCCCAAAATACCGAAGATTTTTGTAACATGATTTATTGAAACGAAAATTTTAAATGTACGATTTGAATTTCCACCAATGTTAGTTCGTGTCTTTTTCTTTGGATGATGTTTCTTTCGCCATAGATAGCAGTAACTGGTAGTAACATAGACCAGTGAAGATTATTATAAAATATATGTACATTCAATTAGTACCAACATAGCTTCTCAAAGTTTAGAAAGTACACAGTGAATATTTGTGAATATTGTGTTGATTATGACGTATTGAACGCAGTTTTCAGTATTATTTTTCATGTAACCTCTTAATTTATACCAGTGTTCCTAATTGCGGTTTTGGTGACTGAGGAAGGTGAAACCAATGCGGATAACGAGGAATGACTGTATACGGTACAAATGTACTTGACATACATTGCTATGCTAGGTTTGTCACCAAATGACAAAACCATATCCTTGTATATTAATACTAAAAAATACAGTGCTAATACACTAAATAGAAGCATAGAATAAAAGCTTATTGATCTTACAGGGTTCCCACTTTCTGGATAGTCAGTAAAAGTCAGGAAATGTCAGGGATATGAAAAGGTGTCAGGGAAAGTC
>JAQIWH010008012.1:0-10734 GCA_034695005.1 Cryptops parisi | reverse complement strand
CAGCCCTGCCCAGAGTTTGTATACAGACCAGCTCCAGCCCGGTCTGCCAGCTCCAATCCACCAGTTCATTCTCATGCTATCGCATAGCACACGACAAAATATAATAGAAAAAAATGTTGGACCTGACATAGTATAATAGAAAAATGTAACACGTCAGTTCATCCCATGCTGTCGCATAGGATGTAAGCTGGAGCTGGCACGCTCGGCCTGGGGCTGAGGCGCCGGGCTAGGGCTGGCCCGTATATGGACTCAGCCCGTAAATGCGCTCAGCTCGCCGAACAAGCTGGGCCGAGCTGAAAAAGGTTTTGTGCAAGGCTCTGTCCACCTGTATATCTAAAAAATAATGCTTGGAATTTTAAGTGAAAAATTCTTTTCTTAGTAATCACATACAAATGTGGTTCCCAAATTGGGCCAACCGCTGCTACCCTAGTGACACTGAAGAGATGGGGGGGGGGGGCGCTCAGGAGTAATCTGGGGGCATTGAAGAACAGTAAGATGAAGGCCAATAGAACAATACCTAAATGTTTCAAAATTTGGTCTCAAATATTTGTGACTATTTTTCCACTTGACTATACAGATATGGTCATGCATCTTCACAATGTGAACCGTTCATACATGTTTCAACAGTTGTAAACTTATTTAATGTAAAGTCACGGTTGGGTCGCAACTTAAGGGATGCCACTGACCAATATAAAGCCAAATATCAAATTGTATTTCATATTTGTCAAATCCTATATCAATTATTGTTTAATAATTTGGGGTGTTGTTCCTAACACACTGTACTGTATATGTTATTGAATGACAAATGTACAAAAAAAATTTTTTTTTACAAAAATTGATAAGAAAATGAGTCAATTTAAATTGCGCATGGTGGAAAAACGACGATCCACTTACGTCATTATGCCTTAAAATGCATATATTAAATCGCATAATGCATATAGCATAATGACATTGAGTTGCCTATATTTTGCACTTTAAACTTTTTGGAGCAAGAATATGGAACGCGACTATTGTACAATTTCTATTGTGAAATTTTTTGTGATTTCTTTCTTTTTGTTGCTTCATTTCCAAAACAACGAAAAAGAAACTGGTCTTTCGAAAAAAGATGTAAATGCATTTATAAATTGGCATGATATTTGGAATAACAGAATAATTCCACTTTCTTAATTAGCCCGTAACTTGAGGCCTGTCGACTAAAGTTAACGAATTTTTTTGCAAAACTTGTTCATTTTGCTTCTATAAATAAACAGTTGACAGGAATCCTAAACTTGAAAGTGCCAGAAGGTTTTGCCCTTTTTCTCAAAACTACATTTTTGGAGTTACGCTTATTCCACCCAACTCCTCAATTACATGGTGAATTTGCCTAATGGATGTGTATAGCTTATATTTACTTTGATTAGGTATCATAGCATATTGTAATTGTAGTACCTGTAAGTATGTGAACAGGTTGTCATTACACCACCTGTTTTATATAACTAATGACCTTTCTACTAGGAACTCCACTTGATCACAGACATGTCAATTATATGTCTATATATGCTTGGAATAACCTATCTGCATTATGCAGGAATGCTGATACCATTAGACTATTTAAACACGTGCATTTGAAATATAGATGGGATGGACGAGCAGTGTTGACAGTGGATGATACATTGATAATAAAGGGTTAGTCAAAAAGATAAGGAATTGGTATGTGTTTATTATTTATTCAGTGAATCATGTTATTAGTATAACATTAATTGCAAATAAAACTAATAACTCCTTCAACCTTGCATACACACCCAGTGGCCTGAAACAGAATAAACTGTTTAGTTCTGAAACAGAATAATTTTACATGATGCTGTCATGCCTATAAGGTGGTAATTTCTTTTTTACTGACCCTTTATATTTATAAGTTTTTTAACATACTTAATGTGCCTTTTCCTTGTCACTTTCTTGTCACATGCTAACTTGTCAATCCGTTGTACGTTAAACACGTCATTTTTTTTAATTTATTGTCATAAAACTACACTACATGTACTGAGTGTCTCAAAATGAAATACCTCATTCTGTTTTAATTACCAGTATAACTTTTTTAACTCTTTTACTATGGGATTGCGAGTTGGAATATGATATTTATATAATCATTGAATGCTGCAAATCTAGCTGCCTTGTGTAATTGAACAAGATGCAGCCTATCGACTAAAGTTAATATTTTTTTTTTTGCAAAACCTGTTCATTTTTCATCTATAAATATACAGTTGACAGGAATTTCTTTTAATCTTAAATTTGAAGATTCCAGAAGTTTTTGCCCTTTTTCTCAAAACTACATTTTTTGAGTCACGTTGTTATTGTACCCAACTCTTCAATTGTAGATCAAAATATAATCATTGAAATCGCTATAAATTTTTGTCTAAGCTTGTCTGTCACTCTGTCCATCCATCTGAGGCGTCTTTTGAAGAAAATAAAAAACTCTCATCCTTCGTCGGGATTCGAACCCGGGTCACTACAACAGCAGGCAGGAACGTTAACACTGACCCACCCATAACCACCTCCGAACGAGCTAGTCTAATATAACTGTATATGTTAGATTATACGTGTGTTGGTGATCACGTAATTGTGTTTCATATGATGCACAAATACTGTGTATATACATGTACAGTAAGCCCACCTTATCCGAAGATTTAACCAAGCACGGATTGAAAATAATAATTGATAAATAAATAATTAAATAAATATATCAGGAAAACTCAATATTTCAAAAAATTCCACACAGAAAAACTTTGACACGTGCAATAATCTGTTGAATCCAAGCAAATGAAGGAATATTAAACATAGCCTGCTGTAGCCTCTCAACACCATTAAACAACTATTCACATAGGAGAGATCATAGAAACTATTTAAATTATAAGAGAATTATACATTGATGTTTGATATGTGATAAATCAATCGTGTCATAACACATAAAGCTAAAATTGAATGTATGTTGCAATTAACTAACAATTAACTTATATGGAAATGCACAATTGGCGGAGTATACAGGGCGATTCAAAACTCCTTGGCAAAATTTTAAAGAGTGGTAGAAAACACTCAAACAAACAACAACGGCCTACATACACTCGTTTGCAAGTCACACACTTTATGTTTGGCCCATCAGTGTAATGCAGTGTCCGCTTGTGCAGTACATTATAACTGTTGTTGTTGTCACTGGTGACACTTTTCACAATAAACGTTCAAAAAGACATCCATTCGAGTCAATGAAAGCTTCATGCACACTTTCAAAGATACGCGGTTGGCTGATTTCAGTCAGCTGTCGTCGATACCAGATTGTTATTGAAACCAGAATCTGTACTACACCAATAGCTCAACTGTATGGCCTGTGACTTGCAAACAAAGCGTTTGTGAACATAATTTCATATGATCTTTTTTTTTTGTTTGTTTTGGGGTGCCCCACCAACCCCTTTAAAGTTTTGTAAGGTAGGTTAGAATCATGCTGTATAATGATTAAAATACGTGACTATTTGTATCAGCAAAGTAAGCATATCAATTCACCTCTAGTAAATTTGTAAAACGCGGGCCATCTTTAATCCTCATCTCTCCCGTTGAAATGACTTCAATTTTGTAATGCTTTGGTTCTCCATTGTGACTAAAACAGAGCGCATAGCTGCAGCAATCATCACGTTCACGAATCCTAACAAAAACAAAATTAACAAAATTAATCTTCATAACAATATTTAACAATGTTTTTAACAAAACAAAATATAATTCAAAATGAACCTTACAAGAATTTACCATCCTCGTGACCGGCATTGTTCAATCGTTCTTCTGCCTTCGAACGTGAAATTTTCCCATGAAACCATGGCTGAGATTCGTGTAAACTATTTATGACTACTGATTGAAAATCTTGTTTCTGATCTGATTGCAAAGCTCCCTAGACAAAAAAACAAAAACAAAAACAAAAACAAATAACATCTTGAAAAATATATTTATTTTAAATATATATAACACCCTTAACACAGGGTGTTCCAGAAAGGACTAGTCGAATGTTAACCACAGATGTTATGCATCAAAATTCAAAACAAAGTAAAAAAATCCATATAAACATGGGTCCAAAAAGTGGATGTCTACAACAACTATAAGACAAAATGCCTATGCATTTCTGTGACTTCAACCTGTGTTATCTCAAAAGTGAGGCATTTCCAGACCAATTTTCATATTGATTGCCTGCTTTGTTTTGATCTAAAGCACCTGTGGCTAAATTTTGACTAGACCTTTCAAAAACACCCTGTATACATAAACAAAAATTTGAAATGTCAACACTTACTTCAATACCCCATTCCTTGGCTTTGTTTTCAATCGCCCTTTGAAGTTCGTCGGACGAAAGACGATAATAATGACCGGGTTTAATTTTATTCAACGCTTTATTACACGGTATCGTCGGTTTGCATATCAAACCGTTTATATCATTGACGAGATACTGCAAACTCGTGAATTTTTTCGATTCGACGCCGTGTACGAAAAATAGCCGATCGATTGTTTCTTTTATCCGATAATGATGTACCCTATAAAAGTACGAAACCAATCTTTAAAATTAAGTAACATAATAATATTCAATTTCCAACTTAAAAATATTCGATACCTCAAAATTGAATGACAAGTTCGTTTACCTTTTATCGCTGCATAACGAAAGAACGTATTTGGCATCTTTGTTTTGACTGGACCGTAAAAGGTACATTCCTTCGATACAGTCACGATCCCACAAAATAACCTCGGCATCTTCTCTCGTTATGTCACCATAAAAATAGGGAAGATCCACAACAGCTGACTCCATTGAACACGTCGTCGTTAACTCATCTTCAACAACACCTGAAAATGTTTTTTATGAAGAACTGATAAGATAATACGTTTGATATACGATGGTAAAAAAATTCATTTAAACAATAAAGCTGAAAGTGTCATATGATATCAGGCGAGATCAAGTTGTCCTAGTGTCATTCAGTTTTTCTAAGTTTTGGAACGCTTCCAAAAAGACGTTATAATTGCATTTAGATAATTTTATTTAAATTGCAAGTTTATATTGCCGAAATGTTAGCACGTTATGAACGAAATTCAACCAAACAATTTTAGAACAAGTTAAATTAATACTGCAACCGTCAAGTTATTTTGATGGTGACATTTACCATATTTTTATCATTTCTTTAATGCACCGTAAAATGTCCGTAGTTTGTTTTAGATGTCGTTTTATCTAAATCAACATTTTATAATATTGTTTTAAATATCTTAATAATATAAAAAAAAAATATGAATATTGAACTAAACAAATTCAAAGTGCAAATATGAACAATAAACTAATACTAAAATAATGTAAATTTGTGTACAAGATGGTAAATATAGGTTGGTATATAGATACTATATAGGGTGTCTGAAAATCACCGTTATAACAATCTCCTCGTCCAGTAACTTTAGTATTGAATTTCTAAAGTTACTTTTCGGATACCCTGTATATAAATTTAAACTCAAATACAAACCTTTTGTTCTACTATAGAAACAACACAAAAGATGATGTTGTGCAATATTTCATTCAACTAACCTGTTTTTCTTTTGTTTTTTAGTTGCTTATAGAACGTTAGTTGACATAACATAATTGATATGTATATACATAAAACTATATAAAATAACTACTCGATAAAAATTAACACATCTATATAAAATTCATTCAAGTCTACTTTGAAATCAACTTAAATGAAACCTTGACCTCACCTTAAAATACTTGAGTTTCTACTCAGCAGGTGAAATCACCCCCTTGAAGCCATTTAAAGCAGACGTAAAAAAACCAAACAACATATGCTACTAATCAATGACTAAAGTTTACATTTCATTTTCATGGACATTTTCGTATTATTAATGATCACTCAAAAGTGCGCATTTCTCAATTTAACGTGTAAATTTACATCATCATATTTATCAAACGCCCACAGAAATTTTTTTTCTTCGAAATGATACCAACGAAAGTGAGAGCTGACATAAATAAAAACAACAAAAATAAAACGGTAAAAACCAGAAACCTTTAATTATTGAAGGTCTCTGGTGAAAATAATAACCCTAAACTAGCAAAGCTAGCGCCATTTTGTTCAGTTTCAAAGCGTAGTTTGCAACTACAGTGCTAGTGAATTCTAGCGCTTAATCAATTTATTATTGCTGTATCATTTACTGCTAGGTGTGCTTGAACAATTTATGAAACCAAAATATTTTGTTCAATTTTTTTTTAATAAATAAAATGTGTTAATAATGATTTATATTTAATTAAAACATGTTATTATGCAATTTGTTTTAACAATTTCAAACAAAAAAATAAAGTATTTACTTTCATTCAGCTTGCTTGAAGAAGAACTCAAAACATGGCGAGTGGGAAATCAGATTCTGAATTAAGTGAAGCAGATGATAATGGAATTTCTAAACATCCGTTGCGACCAACAGATGAGGATGCTGATGAATATGATGTAAATTAATCTAAGTATATGCTGGTTGTATTGTCAGGTTATATTATATATTCTAAACCGAGGCAACAGCTACTATACATGGCATAGTATTCTTTATGTCACTATCAACCATTCCTATTTTGACTATGCTAATCATTTTCTGCTAATATAGTTTGTTAACTAATATTAATTTATCATTTATAAGCTATTAATAAATATACAGTGAAAATAAAAATATATTGTCATATTTACTATGCCCATTAAACATGAAATAAATTATTTTTTTATATATATCCTTAAAAAAACGTGACAAGTAAGATTTGGTACACATTAACACGTAGCAGGAACATAACATAAATCAAAAGCGTGTGTCTATATTTTTACAGGGTATTCCTGAAAGGTCTAGACTTAGTTCCCAACCCCAGGATCGTGACCCAAAATATTTGATGGGTTGTGGAAATGTTTTGATAAAATGTCATTCTAATTTTTGGATCAAAAATGAGAAAATGCAGACTCCACGTTAAATTAATCCGCTATATATTTTTGTTTACTCTCTAAAGTGACAATGTCGAGTTTCCAAGTACATGTGTTTAAAAACATTGGCTTGCAAGCCAAAAAAAGTTAGGAACCACTGATCTAGTCAAATCACCCTGGTTATTGCTAAAAAAAATAGCGAAGAAGAGGCACGGAGAGAAAGGCGAAAAGTTCCCTAAGTCTAATATTTAATCCTAGAGTTTGGGAGACCGCGGTTCTTCGGTTCCCATTTTCGAGAACCGCGGATATCCGCGGTTCTTCGGTTCTCTACTGTGTCATCTTTTAAATTTTCCAGGTTTTGAAAGAAGGAATGAAAACTTGATTGTATCATTAGTAAATATCTTACAAAACCAAGTAAAGAATGTATGTAAATTAAAATTAATCAAAAACTTAACTACAATTTTGATTTTTATTGTTTTCAAGAAAACATTTACAGTACAGTAGAACGTTGATTATTCGAACGTCGGTTATGCGAACGACCGGTTACCCGAACAGCGGTAATCGAGTAAATGTGCAGGGATTCCACTTAAATTTGTGCCGGTAGTACTATACATTTTAGTGGGTAGTACAGTATTTTGATATTTACTCTCCTGCGGTTAAATAAAATGCTAAAGCGGAAGGGAACAGTATTGTCAATGAAAGATAATAACTGAAAGGCCAAGAAAACTTCATGCTTTTTTAAAACGTTTTTAGTACATATGTAACATGTAAGTAATAAAATATAACTGTACAATATACTGTATTTGTAAACATAGAAACATTTTATTTTCATATAAAATAAGCACATGAGCTATTAATGTCCGATTATGCGAACAAATCGTTTTTATGAACATTACCCCCAACTAGTTCGGATAATCAACGCTTTACTATACTCGACTTTGTGATGTATCAGAGGGTAGGGGATCATGTTATTTCATTCAGATACAGGGTGAGCCGAACAAACGGTCACCGATGTTTAAAGAGCAATTTCTTATCAACCGCTTAAGTTAGGCAAAAGCTAAACTTATCACATGAAAGCAAAATTCAATATCTTTTCAATGATATTTAATGCTATGCTATGGCTTTTATAGTTTGGTCGCAATGGCTGCGCAAAAAAAAAGTACTCTTAAAAAGTTATAAGATGACTTTTACAAGTACCAGGAGAGTTCAGTGCGTAAGTAAAAAAATGGTTAAACGAAAGGTGAGAGGGTTAAATTTGTTATACGAATATCATTCGGCTTTTCTGATGTAGATTTACGAATCTGGAAAAACTAATTGTTGCTATCATACATGTTGTCATGTCGCTATCATGATGTGATTCATTGCTAATATATTTCTTAATTTGTACTGTACATGACGATCGATTGCATGCGTTTCCTGGCTGGTAAAGGATGACAAAGTTTATGATGAGAAGATGCGAGCTAAATTTGTTGTTTGTATCTCAATTGTGTTGTAAATAACTTGATCCTAACGTGATCCAAAGTCGTTTGAGATAAATAAAAAACAAATCAAAACAAAACAAGTAAAATAAATTAGATTCAATGTAAAAATAATTTATACTGAAGGTGCACTGACTGTATAATTTAAAATCTAAGCAATAATAACTATAACTTGGAGAACCTAGAACCACGGTTCTGCGGTTCCGGTTCTTCATCGAAAACCCGCGGTTCTAGGTTTCGGATAGACCGCGAATCCCAAACTCTATAGTACCGTGTGCACTTGTGCTGAATTTCACCAGTTACTAAGTATACTGAGTATCTTCCAAAATTTTTATGTTGGAAGATGTCTGATCTAGTGCTTAGACTCATTGCTCATATTGAAATTATTACTGTAGTAAATTATTAAGAATGGAAAAATGACGAAATACGATAGTTTTATATAATATGGTATGTTACAATGTGTTTCTAGGAACGACATGGGTTCAAGAGATAGTTTACTGCATGCTGAATGACTTGGATTTTGAAAAAGCTAGGATTGTACCACTGAGGGAAGCTTTTCCATATCTCGAACATAAATCCAGGATTGAAATAGGTAGTGTTGATAAATTAAAAAATCCCAGGCTCATCAAATCTCATTATCCGTATTCCATTTTGCCTCAGTCGATTAAAGATAAAAAGTGCAAGGTAAAGATCCAATTATAAAACGCTTTGCGAATATTTTCATTTTTTTAAAAAAAAGCATATTTTATATTGGTATATAAAAGGTTGCATGCATTGCATATTTTAAGATCATTTATCCCATGCGGAATCCGAAGGACACGTTAGTGTCTTATTACCATTTCGTAAAAAAACATGATTTATACCCGTATGAAGGAGACTTTCCAACATTTTTCGATTCATTCATCAAAGACGAAGGTAATATTTTGCGTTCTGCCATAGTGACATGTACCAAATATAGATTGAAGGGCTTCGGGCAGCATAGTTTTAAGCCACAATTTTTCAAAAAATGAACCTTTTTACATCAAACTGTTCAACAGTAATGTTTCTAGGTTGTTACTTTACCACTTTATTGATTTTCTAGAAAATGACTTGCTTAAACTAGCTGCTCGAAATCCTTCGATTGTACAGGTCCAAATGAACCTATTTATTTTTGTGAAGTGAATATTATTTGTTACTATACAATATATAGTTGTAAGAGTTTCATGTATGTATAGTAAGTGCTTAATAGATTGTATAGCTAGCAGTGTTTTTCAAACTTTGGTGATTTAGGGCACTTTTATTCTATTGGGGTTCTTTGCATTGTGCTCAAAGTCAGAAAACAACAAAGAATTATGTTTGTTACTTACATTCGATTCTTTTTTATGTACATGTAACTTAGATTTATTTTTTTACTTTAAATTAGATTAAAGTAATCTATACAGTATTAAAAACTGAAAATCTGGACTATCCCAGGGAGGCATTCTGTCAGGTAACTGGTGCACCAGGTGGCAATTGGATAATGTGATTGATTGTGATACATAAAGCATAAAAACATTAATGTGTCAGACGAATATTGTTGGCGTGGTATGAGGGGTCTTTCCAATGGCACTAGTTTCATTGATCTTGCATTAATTTTTAACGGAAATCGCATTGTTACATTGAAAACCGTAAGTCGTAGCAACTAAGTTATGTTTAGAAAGTTGTAGTTGACGACAGTCAATGTAGTCAGAATTCAGTGTCGTTTCATTTATTTACAACAATCCCACTGAAAGAAAAATTGGACAAACAATATAGTGATTATGAAGCAGGATGGTTTTACAACAGCTTATCTGTGGATCATCGGTAGAGCGATTTTAGTTGTACAGTAGATTTTAGTTGAACAGTTTTAGTTTAGTTGTACAACTTTAAATTTGTATATAAATTAACCATGTACAATCACTCTACTATCGGTGATCTGCAAAGAAACTCGTGTAGCACCATCTTTCCTTATTATCACTATTGGTTGTCCATTATACAAACAATAGTGATTTAATGACTTTTAGGGCCTTGGCAAGATTTAAATAAGCTAATAGGCCACTATCCTATATCACACAATTTAGAATGCAAACGCGTAATCTAACCTAGAGTTTGAATAAGAAGTGTTTTCTTTCATTCTTTGATAGTGCTGTATTCTCCATTTTGGAAACATGTACTTGAAATGTGGGAAATACAACATCATGATAACATTCTTATTGTTGGCTATGAAGATTCGAAACGGGTAAATTTGTGTTATTTTTTAATAATGAAATAATTTATGATCATGATATTTTGCATATTTAAACTTAGTACTTTTCTGTTATATACTG
>JAQIWH010008011.1:0-10735 GCA_034695005.1 Cryptops parisi | reverse complement strand
TAGATGATTCTAATCTTTGAAGCAGTAATCTTCCAAGTCTTCTTTTGGATGATTTTCATTTTTGAAGTAACTATCACTAAAGTGGTGGTTAACAAGCTATAATTAAATATAAAAAAATTCATAAATTATTAGTGCATACTTAATTCTTGTTGTAGATGGTATCTTGTGCCAACAGTAGAAACAAACTGTTCGGTGAAGATCGATAGGTCAGTTTGATGAAACAGGTAGACTTAACACCAAGTACGAGTGTCGACAGTGGCCAATCTCATTGAATTCGAAAAAGATTAACTCATTCATTGTTAACAGTTAAAACGACTGTGCAACAACCTTTTCTCAACATCATGGTCCACAACTGGCGAGTGGCTTGGTATCCCGTACGCAGATACCAAGACAGTCTGCTAAGGTCGTGTTTATCCACCACATGGTGACAAAAGGTAATTGCGCAGTCGTTGCAACTGTTGACAGTGAACGAGTTTATCTTTTATCGAAATCTAAGAAAGGCGTAGGCACTGCTACGGACCGACGATGTCGTACCCAGATGTAGGACTAGTGCCCTGGCCCTGCTGACCTGTCCGTCGTAATTGACACTAGAGCAATTCGTTTACTGTTGGTTGCTGCAGTATGGTCTTTGGTGTTATCAATTGTCGTCATCTGCAGGACATGGTGCATGGAGTAAGCAGAAAAAGATACTTTACAGTGTTTCCGTAAACACTCGCAATGTAACATTCATAAATACTAAATAGTGCATACTTACGTCTTCTAGTGGATGATTCTAATCTTTGAAGTAATAATTTTCCAAGTTTTGTTGGACGATTCTCATCTTTGAAGCAACTATTAATCTTTGCTTTTCCAAGAAAAAAATTTCAAAAAACACTTTTGAAAAATACCGTTTACTGTCAAAGATGGGAAAAATGAGAACTTGGGAAAAGTTTTAAAGTAGACGTGTGAGAATATGCCACTTGACCAAGGGAAGTGTAAGAATGGTGTTCGTATCTGCTATCTTGTGCCAACAGTTCAAATAAACTGGCCATTCATCAATCGTCTTCACCAAACAGTCTTGTGAAAGAGGTATACTGTAACACCTAGTACGAGTGTCGACAGTGGCCAATCTCATTAAATTCGAAAAATATCAACTCCTCTACTGTTAATAGTTGAAACGATTGCACAACATCTTTTTGTCAACTTCATCGTCCATTACTGGACCACGCAAGTGGACAGTGGCTCGGTATCCCGTACGCAGATACCAAGACAGTCTGCCAAGCTCGTGTTCATCTAGCAGATGCTAACAAAAGGCTGTTGCACAATAATTGCAAATGTTGACAGTAAAGCAATTTATCTTTTATCGAAATCTGAGAAAGACAAAGGCACTGTTACAGACAGACGACGTCGTACCCAGATGTGGGGCTACAGTGCTCCACTCCTGTTGATCGGTAAGTCGTGATCGATACTACACCAATTGGTTCACTGTTGGTTGCTGCAGTATGGTCCTCGTTGGCATCAAATGTCGGTATCTGCATGAAATGGTGGATGAAGCAAGCAGAAGGAACTGACAAACGATGTTGGATGAATGGTACTGTTCAAAATTATATGTTTACCACCACATTTGTTGACCACCACTTTGGTGGTGGTCAACAAGATGTAATTAAATATCAAAACATTTATGAATTATTAGTGTATACTTACCTTTTCTTGTAGATGATTCTTATCTTTAAAGCAAATATCATTACTAAAGTGACGTTTAATAAGCTGTAATTTATGAAAACCTTAATAAATTAATAGTGCCTGCATAATTTTTTTAGACGATTTTCATCTTTGAAGTACGGTAACTATCACCAACAAGTTCTAATATTATGAAAACATTTATAAATTAGTGCATACTTAATTCTTCTTGTACATGCTGTCTTGTACCAACAGTTGAAACAAACTGTTCGGTGATGATCGATAGGTTAGTTTGCCGAAATAGGTAAAGTAACACCTACTACGAGTGTCAGTGGCCAATCTCTTTGATTTCAAAAATCAACATCCATTCTTAACAGTCAAAACGATTGAAAGACTACTTTTTTCTCAACATAGTCCAAAACTGGACAACTCGTGGCGAGTGGCCTGGTATCCCGTACGCAGATACCAAGACAGTTTGCCAACCTCGTGTTTACGTGACAAATGCTGAGAAAAAGGTCATTCCAACTATTGCAACCGTTGGTAGTGAAGCAGTTTATATTTTATCGAAATCTGAGAAAAGCATAGGCATTGCTACGGACCGACTACTTTGTACCCAGATGTAAAACTACAGTGCCCAGGTTGTGCTGATCAGCGCGTCGTGATCAACACCACCAATTCGTATGCTGCTGCCGTATGGTCCTCGGTGTCAAATTGTCGACATCTCCAAAACATGGTGAATGAAGCGAGCACAAAAAGTGACCGTTTACTATGTTCCAGTGAATACTCGCAATGTAATTTTCATAAATAGTGCATACGTATGTCTTCTTGATGGTTCTAATCTGTGAAAGTGTAAATTTCCAACTCTTCTGGTGGACGATTTTTATCTTTGAAGCAACTGATCACCAAAGTGGTGGTTAACAAGCTGTAATTAATTATGAAAATAAGTATAAAATCATTTTTACATACTTAATTTTTGTACATGCTGTGTTGTGCCAACAGTTCAAACAAACTGGCCATTCATCGATCGTTTTCACCAAATAGTCTGGTGAAAAATATACACAGTAACACCTAGTACGAGTGGCGCCAGTAGCCAATCTCATTGAATTCGTAAAACATCAACTCATTCATTATTAATAGTCGCAACGACTGGGCGAGGACCTTTTTCTCAGCATCATGTAGAAATAAACAAGTGGCTAGTGCCTTGGTATCCCGTACGCAGATACCAAGACAGTCTGCCGAGCTTTTGTTTATCTGACAGATGCTGACAAAAGGTCATTGCTCAGTCGTTGGAACTGTTGACAGTGAACCAGTTTAACTTTTATTGAAATGTAATGAGAAAGGCTGAGGCATTGCTACGGACTGACGACTTCGTACCCAGATGTAGGACTACAGTGGCGTGGTTGTGCTGAGCGGTGTGTCGTGATCGACACTACACCGATTCGTTTAGTGTTTGCTGCTGCAGTATGGTTCTCGGTGTCATGAATTGTGATCTCCAGGACATGGTGTTAGGAGTAAGCCAAAAAAGGGACTGTTTACAGTGTTCCAGTAAATACTTGGTAATGTAATATTCTTAAATAGTAAATAGTGCATACTTGTCTTCTTGTTGATGATTCTAATCTTTGAAGGTGTAATCTTTTAACTCTTCTGGTAGACGATTCTTATTTTTGAAGCAACTATAATCACCAAAGTGGTGGTTAAGAAGCTGTAATTAATTATGAAATATTTATAAATTGGTACATATTTACTTTTACTTGTATACGATTCATCTTTGAAGTAAGTGACTACCAAAGTAGTGGTCAACAAGGTGTAATTAATTATGAAAACATTTAAGAATCATTAGCGCATACTTACATTTTCTTGTAGAAAAAATATTTAGTTCCATAAATTATTAGTGCATACTTAATTCTGCTTGTAGATGATATCTTGTGCCAACAGTTGAAACAAACTATTCGGTGAAGATCGATAGGCTAGTCTTCGTAAACGTGTAGATTAACAGGAAGTACGAGTGTGGACAGTGGCCAATGTCATTAAATTCGAAAAACAATTTCATCCATTGTTAAGTCAAAACGATTGCGCGACGACCTTTTTCTCACCATCATCCAGAACTGGACCACAAGTTGCGAGTGGCTCGGTATCCCGTACGCAGATACCAAGACAGTTTGCGAAGCTCATGTTCAAGCGCAATGCTGACAAGAAGGTCATTGCGCAGTCGTTGCAACTGTTGACAGTGAAGCAGTTTATACAGTATTTTATCGAAATTAATGAGAGGCAATAGGCACTGCTACGGACCGATGACTTCGTACTTAGATGTAGGACTACAGTGGCCTGCTCGTGCTGAACAGTACACCGATTCGTTTAGGGTTTGTTGCTGCAGCATGGTCCTTTGTGTCATGAATTGTTGACATCTATATGAAATTGTGGATAGAGTGAACATAAAGAGGCTGCTTACAGTGTGTTTTAGTAAACATTTGGAAATGTAACATTCATAAATACTGAATTGTGCATATTTGTGTTCTTGTAGACGATTCTAAACTTTGAAGCAGAAATCGTTCCAATGTTTTTTTGAATGATTTTCATTTTTGAAGCAACTATCACAACCAAAGTGGTAGTTAACAAGCTGTAATTAAATATAAAAACATTTCATAAATCATTAGTGCATACTTAATTTTTCTTGCAGACAGTATCTTGAACCAACAGTTGAAACAAATTTGTTGGTGAAGATGATTGACGAATGGCCAGTGTCCTGAAAATGGGTAGACCAACACGTAGTATGATTGTCGACAGTGGCTAATCTCATTAAATTCGAAAAACATCTACTGATCCATTGTGAAAAGTCAAAACGACTGGGCGAAGACCTTTTTCTTAGTATCATCTAGAACTTGATAACAAGTGGCTAGTGCCTCGGTATTTCGTACATAGATAGCAAGACAGTCTGTCAACCTCTTGTTTACCCGACAGATGCTGACAAAAGATCATTGGGCAGTCGTTGCAACTGTTGATAGTGAAGCAGTTTGTTTTATCGAAATCTGAGAAAGGTATAGGCATCGCTATGGACCGGCGATGTCGTACCCAGATGTAAAAGAACAGTGCCTAGTTCCTGCTGTTCGGCGCGTGGTCATCGACGGTAGACTATTTCGTTTAATGCAGTATAATGGTCGGTGTCTTTTGTTGTCCACATCTGCATGAAATGGTGGATGAAGCAAGGAGAAAAAGGACTGTTGAAAATGGTGTGAAAAGCTACGAAAAACTTGATAGCAGATAGTGTGTTTTAATAAACACTTGCAAGTGTAACATACATAGATAATAAATAATGTATACTTGAGTCTTCTAGTGGTTGATTCAAACTTTACAGCCGTAATTTTCTAAGTTTTCTTTTGGAAGATTTTCATCTTTGAAGAAACTATCACCATCAAAGTGTTAGTTAACGAGCTGTAATTAAATATAAAAACATGTATAAATCAATAGTGCATACTTAATTCTTCTGGACGATTGCCTTTTTTGAAGTAACAGTGGAAGTGGTGGTCAACGAGCTGTAATTATTAAAACATTTATAAATAGTGCATACATAAGTCTTGTGAATCATTCTCATGTGTGAAGCAATATCTTCCAGATGATTTACGAGGTGTAATTTATAACGAAAACATTTATAAATAAATAAGGTATACTTGTGTTGTTACGGATGATGTTGAACGCAAGTTTCCATCGTATTAATATTATATCGTTCCAGGACAATATTTACTGTTGCCGCAGACATCCAAAATTTGTAGACGGTTCCATTGTCAGGCCTTCGTACAATACTAGTTTTTTCTCGTTTACTGGATGCACAGTGAATCCTGCAGCTTATAATCATTCATATTAATATATGGTAAATTTAAATTCAACAACTCATTACAGAATAACTTTGCAATTGCATTTCATCGAACTGTGGGGAAACAAAATGTAAAGGCGTGTTTATACTTTAAGCCATCACGACATCAAAACAAACTTTTTAATCCAGGGTTTTTTGATGGGTTCGTGGGTGTTAACATTTGCAGCAACAGTACAATAGCGTCGGTGACTGGTAACAAAAATCAAAGGGTTGAAAATAATTAAAAATTTAAGCAAAATTTAGAATAATTAATACTTGCGTTTCTTGTTTTTATGTATTAACCTTGTCGTTAAAGCGACGTCTTATTACTGCTCAAATGGTTTACAAGCTGCAATTCATTGAAA
Source organism: Cryptops parisi (assembly GCA_034695005.1). NCBI lineage: Eukaryota > Metazoa > Arthropoda > Chilopoda > Scolopendromorpha > Cryptopidae > Cryptops > Cryptops parisi. Next base: position 4,864 of record JAQIWH010008011.1, on the reverse strand, counting down.
CTGAAAATATTTTTAAATGGTTTATACTTATTGTTATGAAGCATTGTCATGTTTAATGAAGTATTTCATCACCTAATTGGATATAACGCTGTAATTACAGTGTAAAACAAATTATTACATCTAGGACTTTCTGCTTATGGATGAACCTTATCTTTGAAACTGTATTACAGCTTTATGATAGTTAAGATGGTATAATTTGTAGAAGATGTTGCAAAGTTATAACAAATTAAAAACGCCACCTTTAACCACATTGCTAAAATCAAAAGAACAAGTTGAGAACAAACAGTTTAAAAGTTGCTACAAAGAATTTTAAATTGAGTAATTCTAGATGCAGATTACAGAAACTAACCATTGCTTAATCTATTGTGTAAATATTATATTCAATGAAAAACATTCTCACTTATGAGGTAATTGTTCAGAATTTCGTCATTGTAGTTGGGGAATTAGTCATTCTTTGGATCCACATTCTGTTGTAGCCACGCACTTGGCGTGTAATGTTGAGTTTGTTGATGGCCTGGTTACAGCATTATAGATGACATGGTTAATGTGTTCTGCATAATAGGGTTCGTTTCTTTGGGCCCTAAAAACAAGTAATCTTTGCTACTGGAACAAGTAGTTTGTGGAAGATCCTGTTCCATCCACGATGTTCATCTAGGTTTTGCTTCAAATGGTCATTGCCACTAATATTTGCCATGACTGGTTTTTCATGGTAATCAGGTTAACATTATGGATTAAACCAAGAGGTAGAAGGACTGCAAAAAACCAAACAAAAATGAAATTGTGCAATATAATCAAGAGGAATTTCTTAATGAGTTAAAATAGATTACTAAATTTGACAAAGTATACTTATTTTTCAAATTACGGATTGTCAGTTTTAAATTATGACGATTAAAATGATTAATGAAATACTAATGCAACATGCAAAACAATGAATTTCATCTTATAATGAAAGTGTCAAGGTAAATAATTTATTACATTTAAAGAAAAAAAAATAGTTAAAGGCGCAAAGTATATTAAACTGTAATTCCAAATTTTAAAATTATGAAAATTATCTTTCTTAAAATACATCTAAATAAATATTATAAACGCCCAATTTTCAGAACGTTTGGATACTCCTTAATAAAACAACTTTATAGGCAAAAAAACTATTTATGCGTTTGAAAATTTTTAATTCAAGTGTCAAATTAAGAACGAAAAAACAACTGCAAACCCACGATTGCTGAAGTTGGATATTCTTCCAGATCTATAAAATTCAAAAAAGGAGAACTTTAAAAAAAAACTTTAAAAATTTGGTAACAAATTTTAAATTTGTTACCAAAAACTTAAATTCAATTACACTAGATACAAGTTGAAGAAACTTACTTTTTTTGTTGTTTAAATGTTATATTGAATTAAAGACATTCTCACATATGCAGTGAGTGTTGATCATTGTAGTTCAGGCATTAGTACTGGAAACCTTAAGTTTAGAAGGAATTAAAATCGTAATTGAAAATTCCTTAGAATCCTTCAGCAACATCGATGAAACCTAGAAAAAACAACTTTAGAACGACCGATTACTTCAAAAGTTGCTACGAAAAATTTAATATTACATCTAGGTTACAGAAAGTAATAGTTACTTAATCTGTTTAAATATTATATTGAATTAAAGACGTGCTCACGTAAAAGATGATTTTCAGGAAACCATCTTTTCGTATCCCAGGCATTAGTCCTATACTTTGGATGTGTTGTAGGTAAACAACTGACGTGTAGTGCTGACTTTATTGATAGCTTGGTTAGGACACTTCAGGTGACACTGGTCTGTTTTCCATGATAGAATATTGGATTTCTTGGGTTTGTTTTTAAAGATAGTCATTGTGGTTGCTGAATTGAAGTAGATTCAATACTCGGTTTTTCAACTGGGTGGTGCACTCTTAAGACCAACATTGAAAACAACTTCAGTTACCTGGGGTGAGTTGTGTTTTTACCTTAGTTTGTTACAAACATTAAAGTTGGTTATCCTGGTAGTTTTTTGTGGATTGAAGAATTTGAAAGCTGCTGAATCCTTTTAACATCTGTGGTTAGCACTAGTGTTGATCTTTACTGGACTGGTGTAAATAAAATACTACATGTTGACAAAATATACTTATTTTTCCAATTTATTGGAGTAGTATTATTACCATTACCAAAAGTGTTCATCGTCTAATTCATGTCATGGAACAGTTTCAATTTCTATAATTTACAGAAACAAATCGGATGTATTTATTTATAAGTTCGTATGACAAGTTTCCGAACTTTTAATCAATAGAACATATTTTCACAAAGGACAGGAGCAGAATTGGATATTCGAAATTCAAGCTGTAATAAGTTTAGTACAGTATATCTATATAGAAGCAGATATTTCATAGTGGCAAAACACTAATAATCTTTTACACACAAATTTTTCAAACAAAGGATTGATTTCTCCTTGGTATTTGAAATTATTTTTAAAAGGATAACTAAACTCGTGAAGGATGCATTTTTTTAAACAGCCACTCATTTAGCTTCACAAGTATTTAGGAATTGCTCCAACACAAACAACCCGAAATATAATTTTCCAAAAAAAAACAGGGCCAAAAGGAAAAAATGGAAGCATAAAATCTGTATACAATGTAGTGATTATCAACCTCAAGGAAGTGAATGTGTTCCTAAATCGACAACCTTAACCCAAAAAATAAGCTTAAGATCAAAAATACAAGGAATTTTAACTCAAAATAACAATTGGTAAGGAAAATAGGTATATTATGTGCAGCAAAAGATGCTTTAAGACACATGCCACCTTAAAATATGCCATTCTAAATCAACAGCAGAATTATTTTTCTGCAATACATCGAATTGAAAATGATCAATGCCAATTTTCCAGAACTTTCCAGTACCCCTATAAGCAACAAAGCCTTGCTGGCCAAAACTATCCATCCCTTTGAAAATTATCAATGCTAACCTCAACTTTACAATGAAACAAAATCATAAGCCATCAATAGTGAAATTGGAAAAGCCTCCTTCAGCCACATGGATAAAACCAAAAGAAAAAGTGTAGAACGAACTTAATTCAAAAGTTGCTATCAATAATACTATAACCAGGTTGCAGAAACTAGTAGTTACTTAACCTCTATTGTCTAAATGTTATATTGAATCAAAGATATTCTCACTTATCCGGTGATAGTCTATTCTCCACAATAGAACATTGTGTTTTTCGGGTTCTGTGGAAGACAGCCACCTTTGCTGCTGAATGTTGTAGTTCATGGGACATCCAATGCTCCATCCATCCATCTTCAGTCAGGTGGTGCACTCTCAAGAGACCAAAATGGAAGTTGGCTGGCCTGATGGTTCTCTTGAGAGAAATGGATCCTATTCACATATGTTGTTAGTCATCTGGTTCTGGCTGAGAACTGGACTCGAGTGTAGATGGGGCAAGCTCCTGGTTGTTCACCCACCAGCTAAGTAATTTTTGCAGCCTGAATTAGCTCTTTTAACACCCTCATCTCATTTGCATATGACAAGCTGATTGGCCTTTGTGATTTGTCACTTGATTCGTCTCATATGATCTGGTCACCTGGTTTGTCACGGAACGTGGCTGTTCGGGAACAAAAAAAATTTAAAAATTAAATCATAAAAAGAATAACTAAGAAAGTGCTGTGGACAGATGGAAAGTCCACAGCAGCAGAGTCTGCTACCACCCGTTCACTTAATAAAACAGTTTATTCGCGGGGACTGGAACACTAATAACGCGGAGTGTTGAAAAGTTAAACAAAGGTTTATTGAACGTTAACAACAAATGGCGAAAAAACGCGCAGTGGAATTTATGGAAAAAGGAAAATATATCCGTGCAGTTTCGTGGGCATAAACTAGATTGATTGAAATCTAAAGAACCTTCTAAAATCTTACGCGACGCGTTTGCAGGTTCAGGCTTCGTGCCTAAGTTGAAGCTCAAGTTCAAAAGTTCGCTTGGACGTAACAGGAACACTCGCACAGGCGATTCTTGTTGGTTGCTGTTTGTCCCTCGGTGAGCCGTACTTCACGTACGGTGACGAAATCCTGCTGCCACCTGGTTACGGTGGTTCCTCGGTCGGCCTGAGACAGTTAGTCCTCCCGAGGACACAAAGGCGATCTTGCTACTCGCCACTAGCTTGTCGCCTGACTGGTTTCTAGTCAGACTACCTAGTCCAGTACTTTCATGGCTTCTTTACTGCTGCTGACTTTGCTCGTTCTGTTGCTCACCGACTGTCGCTCTCCGACTGTTACTCACCGACTGTGTGTCCCCTCTCTCTCCACTACACCATTATTTATTTGTTTTGGTCTCGTGACCAGTCGAACCAATCGTTTAGCTTTAATCCTAATTATGTAACTACCGGTCAATCTATTTTCTACCAGGTTATATACAACATAAAAAACTCCAGTTATCAATTCTACTTATTTGCATACTGGAAAATAATTCCATAAATTAATTAAATACAAATAATTTTTTTTTCCAACTTAAAAATAATCCAAGTCGTAACATGGGTAGTGCAAGACTTTTAATCTAGTTGTAATTATAATTGTTTTCCTAGTAAGAGTTTTATAGTTTTTCTTCCAATGGTTGGTGAAGTACCCAAAGTTGTTTTCGTTTCTGATAATGATGATAGATTATGAAAATGTTTTTTTGTTAATTTGGCATAAGTAAGTTTCTTTTGTATTGTAAATGTAACACTATTACTATGATTTTTTGTTGTTGTAACAAAATGTGGTGTTTAGTTTAATATTTCTTCACAATAAATGCATTTTTGACTGCAGCAATAAACTGCAGTCACCACAAACCACAAACTTTCCGAATCATGACTTTGGTTTTGTCATTGTAATCAAAAGTATACAC